>NMRA01000080.1:19038-99984 GCA_002633005.1 Phoronis australis
GACCTACAACAGAAAATTGCTGTTCAACTTCCATCATATATGGTTCCAGCGTTTGTTGTATTCATGCATTCATTCCCCGTAACTGCTAATGGGAAAGTGGACCGCCGAGCGCTGTCTGAGGTAGACTTTGGTAAAAAAATCAACGACAATACAGACTCTCCTCTGCTTGAAAAGAGCTCAGGAACGAAAATAGCATCGTTTACAGAAAGGGAATCTCTTCTTGCTGAAACATGGAGCAAAACATTTAATGTAACGTTAGAAGAACTTTCACCTTCGTCATCTTTCTTTGAAATTGGCGGTGATTCCATTTCTGCTATGACTGTAGTCGCTGAGGTTCGGAAGAAAGGTTTTAGGATATCGGTGCAGCAGGTTTTGGGTAACCCTAGGCTTTGTCAACTTGCCATGATAGCAAAACCAGTCCGGAGTGTTCAAAATGGCGAGGTGCAACATCACTTAACACCGTTTGTTCAACTTACTCCAGCCCAGATTTGGTTCTTTGTACAAGAGTTCAAAAACCCACATTTCTGGAACCAGTCGTTCCTTCTTCAACCAAAGAAACAAATTGAAGCATCCCAGCTGACTTCAGCCTTAACCAAACTGATTAGACAGCATGAAATGTTGAGGTGTACGTACACCCAAACATCTGAAGGTAAATGGATACAGAAAATAAAGGACACAAAGATGCCATTTCTCAGAACCAAAACATTAGAGAACTTGGACATGCTAAACGAAGAATTAGACAAGTTAAAATCGTCTCTTAATATACACGAAGGCCCTCTATTGGCAGCTGGTCTATTTAATGTCGGTAATGTGCAAAGAATCTTTTTAACAGTTCATCATCTGGTTGTTGACCTTGTTTCGTGGCGTATCATTCTCGAAGACCTTGAAAAAATGTATGAAGGACACCAAACTGAAATGCCAAGCATGTCATTTCAAAAGTGGTCTTTACGCTTACGACAAATGGCTGAGCCCATTATGCGTGATGCATGGCCGAAAGAAACTGAAGCCATGCCACTACTGATAGATTTTGGAAGTAATTTAATTCCAACATCTAGCTACAGAAAGGCAATTATTTCTGAGCTTGATCACAGCGTAACCGCTGCTTTGGTATCCTCTGCAAATTCTTCATTCAAAACTAATACTGCAGACATTTTGCTTGCGTCTCTAATTCTTGCATACAACGAATCATTTGGGTTAAAGGATCTGCAAATTGACGTTGAAGCTCATGGTCGTGAGCCGGGGTGTGACACAGATGACATTTCAAGAACTGTTGGTTGGTTCATGACAATGTTTCCGCTGAAGTTAGAAATCTGCCAGGGTTCTTCACGCGACACCACCATGGAAAACACGCTAAAATTGGTAAAAGAAAAATTAAGAAATATACCGAATCGCGGGATGCCTTTTTGGCTTTTGAAGTTTTTGAAGAACTCCGATGAGACAAAAGTTCAAAAATCAGACGTACTTTTCAATTACTATGGTCGATTCGATCAAATTCAAACCAAAAGTGCTTTGTGGGACCTTGCCGACGAGTATCCTTGTGGTGAGGATGAGTTCAGTGCAGAAGAAAAGCTGACACATAAAGTGGTCGTTGAATGTAGTCTGAAAGAAGAAAAACTCCACATGAAGATGTTTTACTGCACTGATATCCACCGAAAGACGACTATAGAATCATGGATGGCGAAATGGAAAGAGAGTTTAACAAATCTTGTGTTACACTGCATAAGAGATGACGTCTTTGGATATACACCGTCAGACTTTCCGTTACTGAAACTTTCACAGCACCATTTAGATGAGCTATTGTCAACAAGACTTGCACAATTGGACCTTGAAGCTGAACACGTTTCCGACATGTATCCGTGCACGCCCATGCAAGAAGGCTTTTTATTTAGTCTTTTGAAAGATACTGCTGCTTATGTGATACAGAGGTCATGTACTATCAACGGCTCAGTCGACCAGCACAAGCTACAAGTGAGCGTTTATAAAGTGATTTTAAGACACGACATTTTGCGAACACGCTTTATTGCGGACAGATTAAATGGCTGCATGCAGATAGTACGGAAAACTTTCCAACCCCAGTGGACAATTGAGGACTGGTCTGATCTTGAAGAAAACGAACGTTCTAAAAAAGAGATGGAATTCTTACAACATGATCGCTGTTCAGGTTTTAATTTCTCAGAGCCAATGCTAAGGTTTGCACTGTTCAGGAATTGCAAAGAAACGTACCGCTTCATTATTTCCTCTCACCATAGTTTAGTGGACGGCCAAACGAGTTCATTGATTCTTCAGGAAATAATACTGGCCTACAATGACGCCGTACTGCCGGACTCACCCTCATTTAAGGAATACGTCAGAGAAATGATTGATTATAACACGACTTGCTACAAAGCTGAAGGTTTTTGGAGAGAAGAAATGTATCAACTACCTGACCGTGGCAACCTTCGTTTCTTGCCCCCAGAAAGTCCACAAACGGGGTATGCTGTTATTCACCACTCAACAATGTATGGAAAGGTGGGAGAAATTCAGAAGTATGCAGAGCACCATGAGGTTTCAGTTGCTACCATAATCTGTGCTTCTTGGGCTTACGTAATCAACAAATATTCTTGTGATCCAAACGACGTCATTTTTGGTTTTGTCGTGTCTGGACGTGGGACCTCTCATATTGAAAATGTTAACAGATTAGTTGGTGTAACCACAAACACTTTGCCATTCAGAGTGAAGATTCAAGACCAACACGTTCCCGAGTGGCTACAATACATCCACGAAAAGTTAACAGCTATTCTTGAACAAGAAAAGTCGTCCATGTCAAATATACAAAAATTGTGTGGACTAACTCCAAACGACATACTTTTCGAAACTCTTGTATCTTACAATACAAGGAACAGAGAAATGGAGTCTTCCTTAAAATCAGCATCTTTCGATGTCTGCTATGTCTATGATCATGAATTCACGGAATATCCTCTCGCACTAGACATTCTCAACAATGGTAATGCTATTGAAATCAAAGCAGTGTACGACAAAGATATTTTGGATGAGTCAGCAGTTGTGCAGATACTCAAACAACTAGAAAGAGCCATGTGGTGGATAGCAACAGCGTCAAACGAATCTCGCATAAGCGAGTTTGACATTGTGAGTCCTGAAGAACATTATGTATTGAAAAACTTCAATCCAGTCGATAACTATGATCGACAACTGGGGCACTTCAAAGGTGTGCATCAAGTATTTGAAATGATGGTGGAACGCTGTCCCAAAGAGCATAAGGCACTGATCATGGACGATGCGTCATTAACCTACAGAGAACTCAACTCAAGTGCCAACGCTCTAGGTTTACGACTCCGATCTCTTGGCATTTCACGTGACGAGAAGCTTGGACTTCTCATTGATCGAGGAATAACTATGGTTATCGGAATGCTGGGAATCTGGAAAGCTGGAGGAGCCTTTGTTCCTATTGATGCTGCCCAGCCATTGGACCGCGTGCAGTTCATATTGGAGGATTGTGGCTGCCAAATTGTTTTAAACTGCAGCTCCGTCGACATCAACTTATTACCACAGAAACAAACGCATATTAGTTTAAATAGCCATACCCTTGCTACGTACAAAAATCAGAGTGTTTGTAATCTGGAATGTGTCAATGAAGCACGAGACCTTTCGTATATGGTTTATACTTCTGGTACAACTGGGCGACCAAAAGGCGCCATGGTTGAACATCGTGGCATAATTAATAGCTTGATGTATAAGCCTGGGGGGCTTCTTGATGTGACCCTTCAAACTAACGTTATGCAGAACTATGCCGTCGGATTCGACGCTGCTGTCTTGGAAGTGTGGACAACACTTTGTCATGGTGGGTGCCTTTTTATTCCTTCTGGCGATTTTACGAAGATGATGAAGATAGTCGATGCTGTTGGGAACACACCGTCTACTCTTGCTATTCTCGACCCCATTGATTATTCTAATTTGAATCTTGTTCTTGTGGCTGGTGAACCGTGTTCGTCAGCAATGGTGAAAGTCTGGGGCAAAAGTGTAGTTCTAGTAAATGGCTACGGACCGACAGAATGCAGCGTAATGTCTCACAATAGTCGACTGTTGCCAGATAAACGAGTTTCAGTTGGCAAGCCTGTGCCAAATACCAAAAGCTACGTTCTAGACAGCTATCAGCGTCCTGTTCCACCTAATATGACAGGCGAACTTTATTTAGGCGGAGTTAACGTTGGACGAGGTTACCATAACAGACCGGATTTGACAGAAAACGCCTTTTTCGAAAACCCTTTTGATACTGGACGAATGTATAAAACTGGTGACTTGGCAAGATGGTTGGAAAACGGGGAAGTCCAAATCATTGGGCGAATTGATCATCAAATCAAAATACGAGGCAAACGTGTAGAACTCGAAGAAATCAGGTCTGATATTGAATGTCTTCCGGGTGTAACACAAGCACACGTCCTTGTTCAAGACAAACATTACATCGTTGCGTATGTCATGACTTCTGCTGCACTCAATCAATCCAATCTTCTTTCACATTTAAAGAAGAAACTTCCAGGTTTTATGGTACCGACGGCAGTATTTTTCATGGAAAGTTTTCCACTTACAGCAAACAAAAAGATTGACCAAAAATCTTTACCAAAATTTGAGCCCCAAACAACGCATTATAAGGGTGCAACTCCGTCTAATAATTTTGAAAAAATGATTCTCAACGGTTATAGAGAGGTTGTGGACCCAGGTTTTAACATGGAAGATGATTTCTTTGACTTTGGAGGGCACTCCCTTTCAGCAATACGCCTAAAATCGCTGCTTTCAGAAAATACAGGAATCGACATTTCCATGGTCGATGTTATGCAATTCACCACGCCGGCTGACCTTTCCGCAGAACTAAGCAACAGAATGCTGTTTCCAAAAAAGAAGCAACAAACGGCATTCATCATTCCAAAAACTTGTCCAATCGACGCCGAGAAGATTATTTCGGCCAAAGCATCCTGTCGACAAGAACAAATGTGTTTATTGTATGAACTAATTCCAAGTAGTCCAGTGTACAATGTTACTGTAATCCTCGCATGTCATGGATTATTAAAAGTGGATATTCTGACAAAAGCTCTTAGACACATAACGACAATGCATGCTTCGTTCCGCACCTCGTTTACGAGGTCTGCTGACAATTCTTTTTATCAAACAATAACACCCGAAAAAGTCTACGATCTAGACTTCAGCTACTTTGACTACACAGGACAATCGGATAGTAGTCAACAGAAAGCACGTGAACTGCTGTATAAAGAAGCTGCAAAACCGTTCGAACTTTATTCTATTCCACTGGCCAGATTTGTACTGGTCAAACTATCAAACAAAGTTCATCATTTGGGAATATTTATGCACCACTCCGTCACTGACGGAGCCTCAATTAAGATAATTATTGAACAGTTGGGTGAATGCTATTCTTCGTTACTGAATAATTATCAGTTAACTATTCCGCCACAAAGATTAAACTACATCGATTACAGCAATTGGGAGAGGAAGCTACTAGATGGTGGCGAAATGGAGAGACAACTAGAGTTTTGGAAAAACAATTTAGAAAATGTTGCTACTATTATGGATTTACCGCGAGATCGTTCACGCCCCGCCATTCCATCCTATCGAGGCGCAACTGTCTTCTTTGATATTCCAGAGCTTGTTTCAGAAAAATTGATGAAATGTGCCCTTGAATGTGGGGCAACACTTTTCACATCTCTGGTATCTACGTTTGCATTACTCATTCGAGTGTATTGTCAAGCTGACGACGTAGTTGTGGGTGCCTTCTTCTCTGGAAGGCACAACCCCGGTGTTGAAAGCCTAGTAGGTTACTTCGTGAACACTCTTCCTGTAAGAGTTCAGTTCGAGGAAAATACCACATTCAAATCCCTTTTGAAATATGTGAGGAATTTGATGCTTGACGTTCTTGATAACCAGGACGTTCCATTTCAGAAGATCCTAGAATGCTTGAATGTACCACGTGATACGTCTTATCACCCCATCATTCAAGCAGCAACTGTTCTTCAAGAAGGTTTTGCAAACATGCACTTTGGCGATGGACTTTCTATCGACGTTCAGACCTTCGAGCAATTCACTGCAAAGTTTGACTTGAACTTGGAGTTTGTGAGACAAGAGAGTGGAAAGTTGAGTGGCCATTTCGTATACAACACTGATATATTCAACCGTTCTACCATACACAGAATGAGCCAGACTTTGTTACACTTGTTTGAAGTGCTAACAACAAACCAAGACACGCCTTTTAGCTCTTTAGACTTGCTACCACCATGTCAGTCAGCCCTTATTAAATCGTTTAACAGGACGGGAGATTTTTGCAAGCTTCGCATGCACCAGCAATTTGAACAACAAGCAGAACTTGTACCAGACAGTATTGCAGTTGAAGAAATTGACAGGCACATAACGTACAGAAGCTTAAACGCAGCTTGTAACAAATTGGCACGGAAATTGCGTTCTTTTGGGATCGTTCCAGACGCCATAGTCGGCGCTGTTTTTGACAGAAACTTAGAATTCGTTGCTTCTGTCTTAGGAATTATGAAATCTGGCGGCGCAGTCCTTTCAATTGAAGCGACTGTTCCGAAAAGTCGTGTCGATTTGATGCTCGAGGACGCCGGTTGTAAAGTGGTTGTTACTACAAGCAAAGTAAAATCAACAGGAGTTCTCGATTCCTTTCAAGGGGAAATTGTGCTGGTTGATTTACAAAAGTATACTACACGCTATGAAAGTGATAAATTTGATGAGAATGACTACGCCAATTTGGAAAACGTTTCTGATGCAAGACATCTGGCATATATTGTATACACGTCAGGAACAACAGGGAAACCCAAAGGGGTTATGATTAATCATTGGGGCTGTGAGTGTCTGATTGCTCGATCATGCAAAGAGTACAGTATCACTCATGGAACAAGAGTAACTCACTTTTTCAACATAATGTTTGATGTCGCTTATCAAGAGATGCTAATGACTTTAACCAGTGGAGCGACACTGGTCCAACGAGAAAAGAACTTTCTTAATACTTTGAAGAAAGTCGACGTAGCGTTGATGTCGCCATCTGTTCTGGCTTCTCTGGAACCTAGTGATTTTCCAAATATCAAAAGGGTGATAGTTGCCGGCGAAATACTCCCAGAGTCTGTAGTCAATAAGTGGGAGAAACACGTAGAGCTCTACAACGAATATGGTCCGTCAGAAATAACGATTGTGTGTACTTGGGGGCTGACAAATGGAAACTCTAAAGTTACTGTTGGAAAACCTATTACCAACTGCTCAGTGTACATTTTAGATAACAACTTAAGGCCAGTCCCCATCGGAGTGAAAGGTACAATGTACCTTGGCGGAACTGGGATTGCTAGAGGATATGTAAAGCGGCCGGATTTGACACAACAGAAATTCATCGACAACCCCTTTAGCGAGGGAAAACTTTACAATTCGGGTGATTTAGGTTCTTGGACTGAAAACGGAGAAATTATAGTAGCAGGTCGCAAAGATAGGCAAGTTAAATTAAGAGCTTTTCGTGTAGAACTCGATGAAGTCGAGCATGTTATGAGGATGCAGGATGGAATTTCAAACGCAGCATCTGTCGTGAAAAATGACGTTCTTGTGGGATACGTCACACCAGACATAGGAAGTGCTGGCGTTTTTCAACTGAAGAAAAATCTACAAGACAAACTCCCTCGCTATATGGTTCCATCAGTGATAGTTCCTTTGTCAGAATTTCCTATGTCAAGCTCAGAAAAGATTGACTATAAAAGCTTGCCTGAACCCAGTGTTGGTGACATCGAGATACTGACTAAAAAAGAAGAAATTTTGATCGAAATATGGAGTGAGGTTCTACAAATCGATCCATCAAAAATAAAGTCAAGCGACTCATTTTTTTTTCTGGGTGGTGATTCTATTTCTGCCATGAGAGTATTTTCTCAGGGAAGAAAACGCAGACTTCGTTTTACAGTACAACAAGTATTCCAGTCCAGGAGCCTGTCTCAGCTTGCACATTTAGCAAAGTTTGTCGGTGTTAAAAGATCTACAGTCAAGGAGAACAACAAGGAGATATCGGGCAATGTGCCCTTGACCCCTATTCAAGAATGGTTTGTCAACTTAAACCTTCATAATCGCAATTGCTTCAACCAGTCACTACTACTAAGACCATTGCTGAACGTTAACCCAACAATCCTCCAAAATGCCATTCATGAACTTATCTCCCATCACGATATTTTGCGTGCTTCATTCACATTTAAAGAAGGTGGGAATGCAAATCAGGAAATCCAACCATGTGACAAAGCTCGAACGCCAAAGTTGATTCACAAGAAAATTGATGAAGACCGGCTGGACGATGAGCTTGGGAAACTTCAAAATTCATTGGATTTAACATCTGGTCCCCTTCTGGCGATTGGTCTATTCGACATTGTTGGCCAGCGGCAGTATCTGTTCATAACTATCCATCACTTGGCTGTGGACCTTGTTTCTTGGCAAATCATTCTGGAAGATCTCGAAACACTATGTCGCGGAAGCTCCCTGCAACCAAAAACTTCTTCATTCAAAGAATGGTCAGAGCTTCTGATTTCCGACTATACTCCAAGCCTCAATGCAGATGATTGGCCATCATTGGAACAAAGCAGTCCTTTAAAAACCGATTTTTCGAAAAGCATGGAAAGCATCGAAAGCGCAAGTCGGGTGCTTGAATCAATAGAGCTAGACAAAAATACAACAAACAAATTACTGAGTCTTAGAGGGACTCATGGGAACGATAGCCCTTCGATTAACGACGTTCTTTTGACTGCTTTAATTGTTGCTTACTATGAGTGGACCGGGGAAACATCGTTGACTGTTGAACAAGAATGGCACGGGAGAGAACCTTGGACTGACAAACTCGATCTTTCTCGAACTGTCGGTTGGTTCACTGCTATGTTTCCTGTCACATTGGCTTTGAAAAATCGTACAGACAACTTACTGGAACACCTTGAAGAAATAAAACGACGACTTCAAAGAATTCCTAATAACGGTATGCCGTACGGCGCTATGAGGTACTTGAAAAAGGACAATGATCCAAAGTTTAACCAACACAGTGACGTTGTGTTCAATTACCACGGGAGTGCCACGATGTTCTCTAAGGAGAATAGCCTGTGGGATGTCTGCACAAACGGCAATTACACTTACAACAACCAGTGCAAGTACGAAAAGATCACTCACATGTTGGCTATTGAGTGTTATATTTCTCATGGACGCCTTCAAGCCGTCTTCATTTTTAGCAAAGACCTTCACAAGACTAAAACCATTCAATCATTGGCACAATCCTGGAAGAAAGTAACAGAAAATATCTTGGAGTCACTTCAGCTTAGCTGCAAAATTTCTGATATGCCTTCGAAAACTCATGATAACAAAGTGAAGACAATGGAAGATGCATTGAAAGTAGCGCATATCAGTTTGGACGACGTGGAAGATATTTACGCGTGTACACCTCTGCAAGAAGGGTTGATATTTTCTTTACTTCAAGACAAGTCGTCCTATTTAGTGCAGTTATGTTTAAACATAACAGGAAGGCTTGATGTTGAAAGATTCAAATATGCCTGGAGTGTCGTTATTAAACGTCACACAGCTTTGCGAACGAGCTTTATTATTGATTCCGGAAGCCATTCTTTGATTCAAATAGTAAGACGCCAGTCTGATCCTCAATGGGAAGTGGGATCCTGGATTGATTCTGAAGAAACGGAGAGTGGTTTTGTAAAGTTAGACAGGACGAAGGGATTCAGTGCAAACGGAATTCTAATTAGATTTGCTTTAATGAAAACAAGCGAGTTCAGTCACAAGTTTATTTGGACCTTCCATCATTCAGTTGTTGATGGATGGTCTTCTCCGCTCGTCCTCAGAGACGTTTTGAAAGTTTATCACGCTCACGATCTTCCACCCGCCCCTTCGTTTCGTTTTTTTGTGGAAAATTGCAAATCCCGTGACATATCCGCTGCACAAACTTTCTGGTCACAGTACTTGTCAAATCTGAAACCAATGCGAATCTTGACGTTGTCGACAATTCAGGGATCCTCTGAATGTGACACCAAGCAGGTGTTGCGTACATTTTCTACAAAGCTGGAAGATCTGAAGAAATTTGCAAGGGAAAACAGTTTAACGACGACCTCTGTTATGTATGGGGCGTGGGCATTAGTTTTGGATCGGTATTGCAGTAGCCATAGGAGAGACGTAGTCGTGGCCGTTGTCGTCGCATCGCGAAGTGCCGACATTGAAGGAGTCGAAGACGTAGTTGGTCTACTGCTCAACACCTTGCCACTTCGCATAACTTTGCCTTCTGACGAAAGAGTAACTTTTATAGAATGGCTAAAGACCATCCACGAAAATCAAGCTGCAATAATGGCTTATGATTATAGCAATTTAGCTGACATACGGAAATGGAGCGGTCTTCCAAGAAATCAGAATCTGCTTGATACTCTGGTTACATACGAAAATTACCCAGCGTTTGAAAACTTCAAAGACCAAGAAATCGAATTTTCTGCAATCCATGGATATGAAGACATTGATTTGCCTTTGGGAGTTCTTTTCGGTGATGACGGCGAATATCTCATGGCTAAGTTTATGTACGAAGCAAATAGTGTCAGCAATGAATTAGCCCACCAGATGTTGGCTCACTTGAACAATCTTTTAGATGAGATACTCCTTTCTGATAGCTCAAAACCAGTGATTCATGCCGAAATTGACACTAAACATGCCAGTGTCGGAAGTGCACTAACTGACGACGTCACATACTCGCTCTGCATTAAAGATCAACGTGGTCGATCTTGTCCAAACGGTGTTATCGGGAAGTTGTATATACAAATCAACAAGGGTGATGACGTGGTTTACACTGGTGTTCTTGCAGCATCACAGATTAACGGTGACATAACAGTCGTTTTGGATAACGAAGTCAACTCAATACCAGAGGAAATCGATGGGATTGAAGGGTTGCGAGGCTGTTTTATTTCAGAAACTAATGAAGGTGTATTTGCCTTCATTAGCTCCGAGTATCCTATGCCCTCTGCGACATTGCAGGATCTCAAATCGATACTTGGAAGGGCACATGCACCATTGTGTGTTCTCCCAGTTCACTTCACCGTTGTCAGTAAAAACATTCTTAAAGAAGTAACCGAAGTACCGTCGGAGGTCCGGCAAACGGAATACAAACAATCGTGGCAAGGTAGCAGTGACGTCATGGAAATGTTAACTGACAAGGAATTGATGCTTCGCGACATGTGGGCAAAACTCCTGAAAATGAACTTAGGCGACATAAAACTTGACCATTCTTACTTTGATCTCGGTGGCACCTCAATATCAGCAATTAGCTTGGTATCTATGGCTGAAAAGCGGGGGCTACAGTTTAGCCTGTCGGATGTAGTGCAGCTCGAAACACTTGCAGAAATAGCCGCAGTTGCCGAATTAAAGGCGGACGAGGGCGACATCTTGGTTTGTTTAAGCAGCGGTCATCCCGGCAAAAAACCTATCATCTACATTCACGCCAGTGACGGTGGGGTATCGTCGTTTTCCTACGTTGTTGGTAAGTATAGTATTTTGCAGGGAGTGCACTTTTGAATGACTTTTAACGGGAAAGCCAATGTTTTAGTTAGTCTTACATGAGTTTAATCTGTCATTTAATTTCGTAAACACGGCGGTAACTCCAGTTACGATACTTTATTAATGTTGAATAGGCCTAGCTTGTTATGTAATGGTCAGGGGTACACTCGATTGTGAGCTACAATATGTCTTGAGGTAACTGATGAGGTTTTTTAGTACAAATAACATCAGAATATTCATATGACTTTCCCTTCAGAGTCACTGCCCTAAAATTAGCACGTGAATTCAAATATCAATTAATACGATCTAAATACATGAACAACAGTTATTTCGAGTGATTAGATAGTCGTAATTTAGAAGTGCTGTGTTCTCGAACGTGTTACAGCCATCGAACACAGGGAAGCTACATGATCTATGACTTCGTTCCAAAGTGTACTTCCTATATAACGAACACATTGTCACGGTAAAATGCTACACCATGGTGCAAAAAAATTAATCAAGCCCTACTTAAAATTTCGAATTCGTGTTTTGATTGGTGACCGCCAAAATTTTTCGAAGTTCTTTTGGACAATAATTCTTGCCCACTTTGAACTGTGACACGTGTTTGTGCCTATGCATTTTAGATATCTTATCGATGTATGTGTACCTCTTTAACGCAACTACGTGTCTTCCAGGCCAACTGAAGAAGCACCCGGTGTATGCTTTCCGTTTTCTGCTTGGAAGTACTCCATTCGAGTCAATTCCTCAACTTGCCTCGCTGTATGTAGAGCGAATGAAGCAGTTGGACTTCTTTTACACTGAAACCCCGTATGTTCTAGTTGGATATTCGTCAGGCGGGGCTATAGCTTTTGAAATTGCGCTGCAGCTTCAAAAGATTGCCCGGAGACCGGAGACGCTAGTTATTCTTGACGGAAGTCCGGATTTAATCGCAAAATCGTACACGAAAATCTTGAAGAGCTCCGAAAAGCAGATGGAGGCTCACGAGAAATGGCTTCAAAACACTTGGAATGAAAAAGGCCTGAACGAAGACGATTTGAAGGTTGGACTGTCACTGTTTCGAGAAACTCTGAATATTTACGCCTCCTACGTTCCTTCCACCATTTACGACGGAGACGTCAAGCTGGTACTTGCAACTGATATACTAACAGAAGGACCGCTATCTGAAACTCTTGCTGAGCTTCAAAAACAAGAGCGCGACTACGGCACCCAACGTTTGTGCTCTAAACCAGTGCGAGTTGTTGACGTTGATGGCGACCATTACACCATGATGAGAGACGAAAAACAGATTATAGCGAAGACTGTTGTCGAATAGTCCGTGTAAAAAGCTACATTTCTTTTTCACTGGACCTACTATTGCTACTAGGTACATAAATATTTACAACGGACACTAACAGAACTGATCATATATAATTTAATCTGAGAAATGGACTGTCGAACAATGTCGCGTAAGAATGTTTCGCACGGGCACGATTATGCGCTTTTGCCGAGGACAATGCGTGAGGTCCACCTGTGCCTACAACCGAAACTTTGGTACGTGCGCCTGTAGGCAAAACACCTGAGTAAACAACTTTCTTTGAAAAAATACGCTATTTCAGGCCTAGGGAAACTAGTGAGTACAAACATTGTCTAGCTTATATGCATACTGTTTCTGAAGTCCGCGAACTTCGTGCTGACAATGACGAATTAGTATCTGCATAAGTTTAGAGCAACCTAACATACCGCATCTCTTATATATGTACCAAATAGGGTCTATGGAAACAGCCCGTACCTAAAGCCTAGAAAACAACCGGGCAATACTGTTGATCTGTTATAGACTGTGTATTTACGTTTACATTGTTTATCATTTCGAGTTAGGTGTAGTGTGTTGATTACGTTTGGTTTAGGTGCTTTATGTGTTCAAATTCGCAGCGATGACGTCGTTTGCAAAGGAGGCTTAGTTTGGGCAATGACAAAGCTAAACGACTGAAATATATGCGATGGAAAATTTCTGTTGCTTTTCATCATGACGTTGGTTGTGTTGAATCCCGGGTGATGAGTACAGTAAGAGTCTATTTGTATCTGTAGATCAGCGCGTTTTGAACCAATCTGTACACATAGGCATGAACTAGTTTGAGAATGCTTAACACACTAAAGATGTCATTTAAATGCGTTAACCAACAATTTGCCAATACATGTGCATTTACTGGATTAACCAAAAGTAGAGAAAAATGAATACTGAGAATAACGTAAAAATAAAGATGTCAGGTAAGGGAGGGTTGAGGACATAGTAAAAACAGGAGTCGCAAAGCACCATCCAATGCGAAAAACAAATGTAAGACAAAGAAACCACTTGACCTAATATAACATAGGCCTATAGATAAACACACAGATTGGTGCACTGACGTGACGTTAATATTAAGATGAGAAGCAAGTAGAGACATCATAACGAATATACTGTAACACTCAAGTCATATCTAAGTGCGCTAACTGGGAAGCGCTTCCGAAGCTCGTTTACAGTGGGCAGCAATTGTGTAGTTGAGATGTAAAGACACACGTCATGAAAAATGACATGACAAGTAACAGAGTTCATGTACAGATACACTATATACGCGAAAGTGTAAATGTGAGAGACAATCTGCCACAGCAAAAAAAAAGAAAAATCTGTTTCGGGCAATGATGGAAAAGGGGTGTTTCATTTCAGAACAATACTTGCGGCGCGTCTCAACATAATATTTACACTTACGTTAAACAATAGACTGGATCGGCATAGTACCGGGACCGCCAAATCTGTATGTCCTAAATGGACAAAATCTGTGATCGTAAACACAAAGCGCCACCAACAGTATCCAGGCCGAGAAGAGACAGTTCACTAACGGCGGCTTGTTTGAGTCACGGTTTTACTTCCCACAAATATGTCGTCTGCTCATTAATTGGAAAGTGGTGCCTCTTTTGACAATTCCACTCAAATGAAAATATCGGAGTTGCGAATCTGTTGTCTATGAACTATGGTTATAAGAGACATAATCGACGACATATGAAGCATTAATAAAATGGATAAAATTACACACATTTATATCCCAAAATGCTTCAACAGTTGTTCAAAACTTTTTCTCAAAAATTATTCTATTCTGTTACGTGAACTGCTTTCTTTTGCTTTTATTTTTGCAAAAATCCTCGATTCCAGTGACCCTGGACTTCTCCTGCTCTTTTGTGAACCACACGACTTCCGGGTACGCTGCCTTACTAGTCGCATGCACTCTTTGCCCTTGGTGTAATTTTAGAGTTCAAGCATGGCGTCCAAAACATAGCACTTTTGTACTAGTTGCCCCCAACACATTGCATTGGTTAGTAAGTAACTTTCAGATTGTCGGGTTTTGAAGGAGGATTTGGCCACTCGGGAATTAATAGGCGGATTTTGTAAAGTTATATGGACTAGTAAAGACCATTAGAAGATTTAGGACTCGGTGAGGGATTCATTCGGTTAACTGGTATAAGACTAAAACCATTACAAACTTTTCCAAAACAATTTCAGGCTTAAGGTTAAAACTCTAGGACCAAATTCAAAATGTTAAGAGTAAAACAATTATACCTAAAAGCAAAGTATCCCGTAGCCGGACAAAAAGTCTAAATAGAAATGTCTTGTTTGGTTCATGACAGGCATCCAAACGGTGCCATGCAGATGCATTTACGTGTGTCTTTTAATCATGCCTCTTGGTTATTTGCTTTACCAATGTTCAGTTGAGGGTCGAACTTAGTTCAGAGAATACGATCGGAACGGAAGATTGCTAATAACGACAAATGTCGTGTATTCAACCAATGTTGTATTTTCGGAACGAAAACGCATTAATTGTCGGATCGAAAGGTTTTACGCCTGCAAGTGCTTATAGGTAAAGTGAAATGGTACATCGCGTACTAAAATCTCCGGCGGTCGATCTTTCACACTTTTTGGCTTCTCATTGAATTCCCATAGAACTGAATTGGGTTATGACCAAGTTCACCCGAAGAAATAGGCCCCTGCACATAAAATTAACTTTGTAGAACCGGTCCAAAACATCGAGAGATTTTGAGAAGAATCACTAGATCCACCCAGAGTTAAAACTGTGTCGTTGGCATATTTCTTAATCTGATGAGGTCTGGTCCTCATGGAGATAATGTCACTTTCCTGATTTGCATAAACACTAAAGCCATTATTCTAGCACATAATGTGAAAAGACGTGGAGAGATTGGGTCTCCATGTCGACATCCTCAACCAACTTCAAAATATTCGGATGTGAAATTATTCTGGATCATAGAAGGTCTCGATCCCTCATTCAGTTTAAAGACGAATCCACTTCACAAAGTTCTCTATAAAGTTAAACATACATTTCGATGAAATTGAATCGAACAGTTCTTCTAATTCTAATAGGACAAGAAGTCATACTGCATCAGATCGTACACGTTTCAGGTGTTGTCGCCGATGTATCTACGTCACATTTGTTGAAAATACAAAGCAAAGTACAATAGACAAAGCAAACATACACACAAACCACGCGTGCGCATAACAAAATTGAAACCTGTGCGTACTCAAATAACAAAAGAGCCAAAGAGGACCATCTATTTTCAGATACACCGTTTCTGAAAAGTAAATATTTCCCTTTGAATATACTTGAACGACCCCTTCTTGAAAATTGCGATTGAGGGATAAGCATTCCTGAGTCTTTATTTGGTGGTAGATGTGACATTTTCCAAGACAAAGGATCTACTTCAATAAAGCCTGTTTGATTTTCACACTGTATGGTACTAATTACCACATTTAAGTGATTTACAAGACAACCAGACAAAACCTTAAATCTACCATTTACGTGAATTAAAATGCGGCGCCAACTAAAATATTCTTCAGCCTTCTTGAACTCCGTTAAAATAGTTTTCAACGGTTTCGTTTATATCAACCGATAAACAGAGGGAGGACATAGTTTGGTTTCTTTGGTTTAGTTAGTACATGTACCAGTTAGCGGATTAACTACAACTGGGGCCCTCGTCTGTGCTCAGTTTTGTGCTTCCCACTTCTAAAATTTATGGATTGTTCCTACAGATTGGTTATAGAAGGACGTGCCCTTGAAAAGAGTCCTTTTTAGAGACACTCGTAGTAGAGAACTCCCTTCACCACCTGAGGGGATTGTGGGAGTGTTTTTTTTGCTGACAAGTCAAGCTAGATACCCTAAATCAAGGAGGCCTTAGGCAGTAACGTGGAAATGAGGTAGCTGCATTTTTCAAGAAAATCGTAACCTTCCCCGATAGTTTTCCATGTAATGGAATACAGTGGATTGACGAGAAAACAGTATAACTTTCTATCAAGCTGTAAAATCATTATGCTGATTGTTAGAACCAATGTAAGAAAATTTCAAATTAAGAGTGTAATTTTTTATTAAAAGCCATTCTCAACCAATTGTTTATGTTAATAACAAACCCGACAATATTTCCCAACGCTACTAAATATTCAGCCAACGAAAATCAGAAATTTTATGTTTGATGACAAATTCTACTTAGCTCAGCAGGTAGGCAACCATACTCTAAGTATTTATTGAAATCATATATTGAAACTGAGACGGGTTGTCTCGCTGCCATGGTAAGCAGATATTTCGCCAGTCACTATCAGAAACTGGTGGAAATTTCACGTTAAAAGCAGGCTACGTTGCCAAAAATATTTGAGTTGACTCATTGGTGAAATTTAGAGTTATTGCAAAGCTGAACTGAACATCGTCACTATGGCAACAAGTTTTTTTACGAAGAACACCAATCTTAGGCTCGATTGTACTCATGTTAGAAGGCAGGCAGCCATGAACAAATCCTTTTAATATACCTTCCTTAAAACGTAGGGCAGTTGCCAAACTTGGCAGTGCAACGTTGTCATGATAACCATGTATTTTGGAGTTACAAAATTATAGTAAGCTGCACACATAACATACCAAAAATAAAAATAATATAAACCTCCTCTAGCACAGACTGACTGTTCTACCAAACATATACCACATTGTAGGACACTTTTGAAAATCCAAAACTGGTTGTCAAGGTTTACCGGAAGCTCTCGCAGACAGGCTGTATCTTATCAACAATCATTGCAGTTTGCAAACCAGTCACTGCTTTAAAATATTCCTGAGGTACATTAATCTAATTTAATTTATGAATAAAGTCTATATCAGAAATCACATATTTGTTATTCTTTCACATTTTTCTAAAAAAGCGTTTTTCCAAAGTTAATTCCTATTGGCTAATGCACGCCTGACGTCAGTGAGGCTGTACCGTGGGTGAAGGCAATGAGATAAATTATAGTCCTTCTCTCACGCGTTGTTAACCCTTATTACATGGTTAGAGGATGTTATAAGGATCCAAGAAGTACCTACCCCATAACTAATACACGATCCGTACTCGAAATAAGTTTAAATGAACGCGCCGCTCACGATTCGCACCCGAAGAACCACCGCCATTTTGAACTTGCTGCGAACCCGGAAGTACAATTCATTCAGGAACCCAGGCCGAGAAAACGCCGTCAGTGCGACTGGAGCAGTGCCTGTACTGTTACCAGCCAGCAAACGGGGATAAAATAATCGACAGCGCTTCTTAATTTTAATAAAATCAAAATACGAACAATTTTATCGAATTTGCTGAAGGCGAATAAATTTTGACAGAAATTATTTTGCCAGACTCGGGACCGCAGCCTATCGGACCCGGTGCGGATCGAGACCAGACACTGGAGAACGGTAAATGCATGCGGTTGCAAGCTGTTTGTCGAAGTAAAATGGTCAAATCATAAATGCTGCATATATTCAAGGGTAGTTTCAGACACTTGCATGAAATTACGGGCTGGTTAGTCCTGTGTCACACTGCCGCGGCAGACCTTAGTTAGCCACAGTCATCAGCTACCAGTGAAGACTATCGTCAAAATACAGCTTGTTAGTAGGCCTATACAGCTTTGCGCCAAGGCTACCCTTAGGCCTAACTGGTCGCTAGCCACAGCGCTCGCTCAAACGAGGTTTATTTAGAACTTGGGTACTTCTGGCGAACTGTGCAAAGTTGTTGGCTTTCAATAGAAATTTTCCCAGACTTTGTATGAGCTCACCAAGCCTAAAAGAATGGAGAGGCTGGAATTTTTGGGAATGTCTATCTTTTACTATAAGATTCAGTGGGTACGTTCAGAGCTATGAACTGCAGACTCTAAATTTTGGTACTTCCTGTCTTCTAGTGGAATATTGTCTCATTTTCTACTTTTTTCGGAATTCGTGCTTCTGTGACTGAGGCAGATCTTTTTCCAGTTCTCCAAAAAGGGGGCTCGTTCGAGCACATTAATATGACAAGTCCAATACAGCATGTTATTATTTTTTATTCATTAACCCAAAATGATTCAAACTTTTAACATAATAAGTAACTTAAAATGCACAATACTTTACAAAATTTAGCATTACAAACACTATTCAACAGCAACAGTTTCCATGATATGAAAGTGGACATACATGTAACTATTACCATGGTAACGGAATAGTGTTTTCTTACACCAGAATTTGACAAGCATCATTTAAAAAATATGAAGTTGCAAAGAACAAGAATTAGAGGCTTGAAGCTTCACAATCCAACATAGCTTATTTCTCAAATTAAGATTATTCATATTGTTGACTTGATTAAGAAGCAATAAGTTACAAAACATGACTTGAAAGCAATTGAGACTTAAAATTTAGAAAAACATGAATCATTTTGTGACACCGAATCAAGTCTTGAACAGCAGTTGACAGTCAATCAAAAAACCATTTCAAAATTATTTCAACTATTTTTTAGCTTAGTGTAAGATCACCTGAATTGGAAATTTACAGTAAAATAATACATCTTATATTTTTGCACAAAAACACGAAAATTGAACAAAGTTTCTTTTTTTTAGCAACGTTTGTCAAAATGTATCAACGTTAAATCTTCACAAATTACAAAGTAACCGATTGAACATGCCTTTGAGTTCAGCAAAAGTAGCCATGTTGTCGGTGCCGCTAGAAATGAGACGAAGTCCAACGGGAATTGTGAGCACATTTATCACTTAATGAGTAACAACTGTGAGGCTGAAATTTGGTGAACACTGTTAAATCGTGCAGAATAGTAAGTAAAGATATGTCTAACTAAATTTCACCGTAATTTGTTGGCGAAAACAATTTACACAAACTTTCAAACTCGTAACTTATCCCGCTGTCCTCCAATATGGCCGACGCGACCCAAACAAAGTGACCCACATTCCGCCACAAAACTTGCAATAACTTTACACTGCTTGCCCCGATTTTGATACTTTTTCGATTTTTACTGAGTACAATGCACTACCTTTCCGATGATAGCAAAGTACTTTTTCAAAACGAGAAAAAAATAAAACCGAAAAAAATAGGTTCGACCCATATTGGTTCCTAGGTTCGACCGGCCTACGTAAGGAACTAAACACCAAATGCTATTTTAACATACTACGTAAGTACGCGTAACATTCCAAAAAACATCAACGATCACTAACTACAAACTATAAATACACTGCATATGCAAACGAATCACGAGATATTACTAACAAAACAAAATAATGAACACTTTTCGATCGAGCGATAGCACATTCAGTTACAAGGAAAAAATGGCGGATTTCAGGACAAGTTCCTGAACTGATGAGCCGGAAATGTGGGTACGGAAATAACCGATGACAACCGGCAATCATACGCTCAGAGAGAAGGGTCAAATACTGTTCAAAAATCGCTTTCGGCAAGAAAGGCGAAAAGAATATAAAGAAAGGGTGTCGAAAATAAGATTTTATGTAGTAAGTATTTTCGGATACTGGAACCACATGGGCAGTTTTAGAGAAGGACTTTAAGCTTATTATGTATATAGCTCATTTGGTGAATGCCTCTCGGCTCCAGAACTGTGCTTAATGCGTATAATTCGTCTGCGATCTGGTGGCTCTCAAAAGTTCTTAATACAAGTTTACTGCCGAGTAGCGTTAACTATTAGTGGAACGATGCCACTCTCGGCACGCCGGCTGCCGGCCTAGAAAGCAAAGGGCCCCGACTGCGTAGCCTTGCCTTGGTGCAAGCTGTATACTAAATATACAGCGGCTGTTGCACCGACGTGGGTAAAAACTGTTCAAATAAAATCTGACACAAAATTAGAGTCATTAAAAATTACACACTTCCTTGAGTAAACTAACTTATTCACTGGCGATCTGCTGTTCATTCTGCTGCTAAGATTTAGGTATGCTCTTTAAGGTCGGCCTTCGGCGCCTTCACCTGTTGCCTTATTGGCCAGTTTCGTTCCCAGAGTTGTTCTTCTCCAAAGTATAACAAGCGATCAAACTGTTCTTTGAAATTGTGCACGTGTCATAACGAATTATTAGAGTTGATTTCATTTCCTTCCAATTTTTTGGTATTTTAATACCAGGAAACCGAATTTCATAAAAATTTTGCTCCGATGTCGCGAAATTTTAAGAAATTGCGCGTGTTGAGCGTACTGTTTTCTTTGTTATAAAAAGGTGAGAATTATGAGATAAAATAACGTTTACTAGATCGTTTTTCACTTAAACGGCTCCAGCGGGCAAGGAGAGTGTCGGTTGACACCCAGACATTTGCACGTTACCCTGCCGGTTGTTGATATAAGTTTCGCGACGAGGTGACGAGCACAACTGCTCGGGCTATGTGAAATTTCGGAGTCTAACGGAGTTCAACACACAGTGCTACTGGTACCTAGCTGTATTTGGAAGATAGTCTTCATACAGCTAGCTGGATGGCTAGGCCCCGGGATGAATCAACGTCACAGGAAAGAAAAACGAAATAACTTGCGAGTATGCACATGTTGATCTGTCGACTGGACTACTGCGTACTCGCTCGGCTAATGACCTATATCTCTTTGGGCTGTACAGCCTCAATGACGTCACGAAAAACAGCGCTTACAGTGGGGCTTTACGAAACTAATAAAGTTTTACTTTTCAAAGTAAAAAAGAAAAATACTGTGCACTATTAAGGAATTTGTGGATTCCAGTAACCAACCTATATACAATCAAAATTCATATTAAAATGCTGAAACATATAGTTCAGGCCTCTTTTAATTATTACCATCAGCAATGCAACACGCCATTTGATTAACCCAGAAACTCAAGTGCACTCAGCCTCGGCCTCATTCTTTCCATCCTGGGTTTGTTGTACTCGCTCCACTCTATCAATTGGTGTACGAAGACGTGGGTAAAATTTTGAGACCTTTTTTCCGGGAGATATATAGAATATATAGCTTTAGCAACTATATATGCCCCATTGGGTATATGCCCCGGAACAACATATAGCCCGCAACTATATATATATATATCTCACTAGGTATATGCCCACAAGAATAGATGTCCCATTGGGTATGTACAATATATAACCAGCAACTATATATGTCCCACTAAATATATGCCCCATATATCCCGGTTTTCAATTGTTCATACATTCCTCGTAATAAACACGCCACACATCTTTATATATGTCACATTCGGTTAATGTGTTTATATGCCAAAAATACACTCATCCAAACAGCAGTGAACTATGTGTATATGTACACAACAGATTTTACCACTTTAAAATTCAAAAATGTATGATACTTTTATCTTTTTATAATTCTGAAATGTTAGCCGATGACACTGTCTCCGTCAGGCTCTACGGTATATTTGGATACTTGTGCAGCAGAATTGTAAAAAATATACTTCTATAAACATGTTGAAACCATCCTAAATGACATTCTTGGTGAACTGTCAATAATAACTTTCAAAGATGAAAACTTATTCATTTATTGATCTGGACACCAAAAGTAGAAGATGCATACCATATACCACATACGAGAAAGATTACTGCCAAATTCTATTGATATATAGCATGTGTAAAGATTAATAATGTTTCCTTATTCGTAAAATTTTAACAATTTTTCCTTGTGAATTAACTTTGAACAGATTCCTGTAAAACTGGGACTTGTTACTGTGACACAGTCAGTTTATAAATATATATATATATATATATATATATATATATATATGTATATGTATATGTATATGTATATGTATATGTATATGTATATGTATATGTATATGTATATGCATATGCATATGTATATCGCTATACCGGCGCCGACCGGCGGCCTCCATACTGGCTAGTGGCAGACGGGGCAGGTACGTCAAGATTCAGTCCAGTTACCACCAGGTTTGCGGAGGAACGATTTGGGGTTTGCGCCCCTGAATAGTACCGCCCGGCACCGGAAAGCGCCAGTGCTGATGATCGGCCGCGGGCCCGACGATCAGGAAGTTTCGGCGTGTTTCCCTCACGAAACAAAATTTTTAAAATGCGCGTTTGTACTTTACTTTATATCGTGCCACTGTAGGGAGCATCTCAGTCCTTGCCCCGCGTTGACACCTCAAGTGGTGCCCCCATCCCCGATTTCGACCTGTGTAATCCCCCAGTTAACAGATACGTGGTGCCATCCTTGGACAACACCTATTTAGCCCCCCCCCCACTTTGACAGGCGCCCGACGGCATCTGAGTCCTTTTGGTACGCCACAGAGTCAGGGCACTCGGTATGTTTATACTATGAAGTTCAGACCCGTGTTGAACTGTTTACATGATGTCACAGATACGGATCTACGTGGGGGGGGGGGTTCAGGGAGCTTAAACCACGGGACAGGACCAAAAATAAAAATTTGAAAAAACGTCACCAGGAAAACGAAATCGCCTACAAAAACAAATAAAATATTACGCGCCTCGGATTCTCGCTAACCCTAACCCCCTACCTTACTGAAAACGTAGATCTGCCACTGAACGTCACGAACCGAGTCATTAATAAAATTGTCTTTCGTGAGCTGTTTTCTCTTGACTTTGAATGTATGCCTTTTCATACCGTTAATGTTCGCACTGTCAGAAATATTCAACATTGGGATGGCCCGCGACTGGTGTGGAGATTAATATTCGTAGCAACCTGCAGGGACTTTACAATATGAACGCAAAATTACAATGAGTTTTGACCAAGTCGAAGATTTTTTTGCACTGAACAGGGGGCCATGATAACCCCCTTAGGTGCCTCCTTTCCCGGCTTTGTCAGTGGCACTCACAACGAAGATAAATAAATACGAGCAAGGCAAATTCGGCTGGTAGTCGCGTCCGCCGTCTCCATGTAAACAAACAGCAACGCCATCTATCATTTAGACGAAGCACGCATGCCATTCACAATTTCCATATTTTTGTAATAAGTAATAATCATCAGTAGTTTTGATGGAATGGTAATTAGTAATGCTGTCTGCTTTTTCTCTAATAAAGAAACTTTTTACGTTGTTTTTGCAAGGTAATTACACGTTTCAAGGGGCCCCCTATTGGTGGTTCAGGCAACTGAGAACAGACAAATAGGAAAAAGTGCAGTTTTTGAAAAGGTGCAATATGGCTGCTACAGAGTTCCAAATTTGGCCAAAAATGGCTTCGGTGGAAACCTGCAAATTAGCCCCCACTTTTTTCAGTTCTGCGCCGCCCATGAGATTGCACCCGCAGTAACAATCGTTGTACAGGCCAACAAATCACAAATTACTGGAACGGCAATGGCAAAAGATGGCAATGACGACGAGTTACAGACAAATCGGACAATAGGTGTGGCCCCTGATATAGATTGTTTTTTACGTTTGCTTCTATAGTTTAGGCGATCGTTTTCATAAAATTTGGCAGATAGATATGTTTTGCAGAGGTGACGCCACCTTTTTCAATGCGAATGGGTTTGACCCATTATGCGGCATCTAATGGACATTCTTATAATAGTAAAAATACTCATAGAAGCACAGCGTTTGTGGTGCTATGGTGGGCGCATTTCAGCGCTCCGCGTTGCTCTTGTTGGCATCTGTGGTTGTATCAATCTAGTCCCTTGCAAGGTCACAATTTCGCATGTGTAGTTCTATTAACTTGACAACAGTTGGACCATCGATGTGCCTCTCAATGAAAATTTGCTTATTTTTTCTCAAAAAGTAAGTTATGCTTTTCTCTATCTTTGGAGTTCCCTTGCGGATTTTCATTCAATTTTGGCTGACAGTGTTGTGTTAGAGAGATGACGACGCCTTAATTTGGACAGGTTCAATGTATTCTGTGCTATCTAATGGCCATTTTATGATATTAAAATACTACTGGAATTGCATTGCAGCCGTGGGTGCTTTTCAACGCTCCACGTAGCTCTTGTTTACAGAAAGCAAGCATCGAAAAATTTTACACCATTTGAGCATTTGTTACAATACTTTATTTGTCCAAGATCACAATAAGTGTGTAGGGAAATAGGCTGTTTTGAAAACGAGAATCATTCATTACAGAACACACATCCCATCAAATCTTCTCAGTATTGTCATAAAAAATTATGGTTACGTGTATCTTAATGCAGCAGAAATCTGTGCAAGTCGCGGTGTTGCGATGTTGGAAATTAAAGGTACATGCACCAAAAGATTTCAAAATATAATATAAAAACTTCCACAGAAGTCTTCAAGACTCTGCCGAAATTGGGTAAATTTGTTTCCAGAATAATGTGTCAGTTTAGACGATTTTTGTCAGACTTGAATGTGCATAGTGTCTAGTCGTTACTTACACAGTAACTTGCCGCAACTTCGACTGCACGAGAGGAGCAACACTTGCATAGATCTTGATGAGATTTAGCTAGAACTGAAATGCATTTGATTCTATTCGAAAGAAAACATATTTTTTAATAGCCTCGTCAAAATTTGACATTGTCTATTTAATTTTGAAAACTACTGTGTGCTAGTCTTTGCACCTTTACACGGTATGTTTTATGCTATGTTGGAGAAAATAAAAACTTAGACCTGTCCAAGCAGATATCTTAAGGAAAAGTTACATACGTATTTTTAATGTTTATTATTGTATCTACTAGCGGGTATGTCGAGCCCTGACTCGAGACAGTTCATTGTATTCTGCAGATTTTGTCAATATCTCCGGCGTTCTAAGTTTCATATGTACGCAATGCGTAACACCGGCTAAAAAGTGCCTGGACGGTAATTAAGTCTACGACAAACTCATGCTGAGTTTAATGGTTCGAAATATTCTTAACTGACTGCTGCCTACTTTGGTTCGAAATGTACTTAAGGATATGTAGGACCTTGCTTCTTTATTTTTTGCAACATTGCATATATGCGTGGGTGAATCGTTCATCTTCATTTCTACGAGTTAACTTTGAAATCGACATCTTGCCTTTATATGGTAGAAAGAAAACGATTACCCAGACACACTTCAAGAGAGTGTAAATTTGTTTGGTACTCATCACAGTTCGAAGGTTACACAGCTGTCACTCAAATCAGATCTCCCGGCAAGCAAAGAGCAGTTACGTATGTACCCACAGTCCTTTCATTCAGAGAATCGCCATAATACTGAGTCATCGAGGTGTGAGTAGCATAATACGCAATTTTGATCCTGCGGGAGTCATGCATCTGCCTGCCTTAGGACCGTTGAGAACGAATGCACCGAGTTCGAGTCGCCTCGATGGTCTGTGACTTCGTGTTCCAGAACACAGTAAGTTGTGGGAAAAGATTTATTGTAATCTATTTCGCCCGAGGTATGGAACGAGGTATGTTGCAGACTAAAACACGATAAGCGTAGTAGAATTATTTTAGTAACTAGTAAGTAGAAAAGCCAATGCAAGACTCTGCAAGGTGGGCATATGAAAACACACAGACTGAAGTGCACTTAGTGATAAAAGACAACTCATTGTAGTTTAATTTCAAAGTATCAGAAAATGTGTACTGTTCAGGAAAAACACTAAACCCGAGATCGACAGGAGTGTTACTGAGACACAGAGTAACAGGTCCACAAAAAGGTACACACTAGGTCAAGGTACACAGTGGCTAAACGAACAAGACCATCGTATACTGAACAAAAGAAATATGGTTTACCAATGTGATGTTGAGTAGAGAGGTGCATAAATACAAAAGTAGTACCTGGATGGCATAAATATAAATAAGTAAAATAAGCCCTAAGGGTGGATATAAATCTAAAGAATGACAAATAGCATGATGATGACAGCAGTCACGTTACTTCCAATTCCATTATGACCTCGTTTTTCACTTCCTCCCGGTTTACTCACGACTTCCGGTTACGCATGTGACCTTTGATTGAGGTCCGTCTTCAGAGCAAAGACACGATGTCAATTATGTGCCAAATTTGACCTATTTAACATTGACCTGTGACGTCATTGCTACTTCCTACGGTTTACAGAAGACGTCATTTCCTGGTCCACATTTAAACTCTAACCTATAACCCTTGACCGACACACCTCTCACCTGACATACTACATACACGGCAGGAAACTCCATCAGTAAAACCAAGCACAGGTGGTGAGTGTTATTTTGATCATGTGAGGAGAGTAGGTTTTGTAGTTTCAAGTTTTTGTTTGTTTGGTGAAAAATCGTCGATGTGGGCGGCTGCTTTTTACCGTTTTGTATTTGAACGGCATATTTCCTTTAGACGAAGGCAAAAACAAATTTATTGCGTCTGTGAAAAAGCGAATTTGAATTTTAACAGTGGACAGCCATAACCAACTTGGGACACTTGCGACATATATTGAAATATGTGTCTCAGGTTTTAAAGCAGCTTTTCGATGAGAGATCGGGCTCAAAACTTGAAGTGCCGACGCCAGCCAAGTTTTATTGTACTCGACCGAGAGAAAGAAAGAGTGTGTTTGTGGAGACACTAGGCCAGTGTGCCACAGTAGGCCACTTTTACTTTTATTTGCTATTAATCATGAATACTCTTTTTCCTTTATAGTTTACTGGGTTATTTTATCGCCACGGCAGTGAAATATGTGAAACATGTTTACTAGAAAATTTCAAAGGTCCAAACGATCCACAATTCCTAAACAAATGTATAAACGAGCCGATAAAACCTGGCGGGGGAATAAGACTATCGTCTATTGACTATACTGAAGTGAGTCTTGGATTCGCGCCCTTCACCTCAGGGCCTTAGCATAACTTAAACAGCTTGGAATAAATGTTTGTCAGGTAAATAAATAAATGATTTGAGAACACTAACACTTTCCAACGTATTTCTCTCCTCGACCCGTCCTCATAAACACCTGTTATCAAGCTTTTCACACAGATCCCACGTCACCAATGGTGACTTGTACATTAGCAACCATTGGTGTCACAAACTTACACGCAGACACAGCCTAAAAATGGTGTTACTGCAGACGCAATCATTCATATTGCCTGTGTATATTAAGTATTGTTTCCTGTTGTACTCATTTTCAAGTAGCCCCAGATTGTGAACTTGTCACGTGGTACTGACATTTAAAAGCGTTCTACCCGCCAGTTCCATTTCGTATTTCGTATCTGTGTGCAGTGTATGCATGTCATTGGTTTCGTCGTTGAGATTGCAGGGTTTTCATGATGTAAGTATTGTTCTTTTGCTTATCGTTATATTCTGGTTTGTGCAATGCATTCTCTCGTGTCCTGCGTAGTTTCAGTATTTTCGCTTTATTTACTTCGCCGTATTTCGTCCTTTGTGGTTCGTGTCGAGGGATTTGGGCGTTGTTCGCTGCGACCTTGAGATTGCGATTCACAAACCAGTCTGTTTCTAGCTCATATTATCGTAATGGTTTAGCGTGACTTGATATCTAGTTTGCGTCACGGTCTCGCGGCAGAATTGTGTATGAATTAGGTTCGTTTTTGTATATAGTATTTCCATATAAGATTCAGTTGATCTGATGTAGCCATTTCGTTACTTGTATATTTTCTTCGTTGATGTAAATAACGTTTTTTGTGTATATTGTCAATGCCTGTGCTTGTATTATATTTCGTAGTAGTGACTCAGGGTTTTGTTTATTTCAGTTTACGGGTTTGTCTATCTACTGACGGCACTCGAATAAAAGAATTAAGCTGTACGTAGAATCACCTGTGTTTCTCTCGATTGTTCGCTGACACTGCGCCAGAACAAATGGGGTGCTCGAATTTTTTGAGAATATGAACTTTTCACTAAGATTCACGGGGTACGTTCAGAGCTGTGAATTGGGCATTCGCAGAATTTTGATAGTTCTAAGACTTGCCTTTTTAGTGGACTTTTGTCTCGTTTTCTGAGGCGGACCTTTTTGCCGACTTCGCCAAATGGAGGGACTCGTTCGAGCCCCCCGAGCACCCACTGGGTGTGCGCATGTTTACAGTTGTCATGCATGTTGATGCTTCCTGCTTTCTAAACAGGTTCAGTAAAAATGGTAAAAAGGACAAGATTTACACAATCCGATGGCTTAGTGTGAACATATAACGAGTAAGAACGCCACCTGAATGGTGTGCTCACCTATGAAGGACCCAGATTTGTATCAAGATTCGAGAGATCTCCGGGTGTAGCCTACTAACGACTTGGAAAGTTATAGATCGTCAGAGACATTTAGATATACCTGGGGGTTGTCATTTATTACCTATTTCATGTACACCCCAGCCAACCCGCGATCAAAAACGAAAACCTTACACCAAAGACGGCAGACGACAGTGAAATACCCGGTGGCTTTAACTGGTCTTAAATAGAGGCCACTTTGGTACCAATGCGACACACCGAAAAGCGCAAGAGCTTAGCCTTTGATGTGGACCTGAAATAATATTTGGCTTTTGATATTTTTTGACATAGAGACCGCAGAATGCAATGACTTTCGGTAAAATGCCTTGCGTCTCGTAAATTCGTCAATTTCTACTTGGTATTAACGTAGAAAATATATCTGAAACTAAATAAGGCGATCCAGATCCTCCCAATGATACTATTGTTTCATGAAATGAAGAATATAAATCGGTAAATAAAACAACAAGAATGG
Organism: Phoronis australis; assembly: GCA_002633005.1. Taxonomy (NCBI): domain Eukaryota; kingdom Metazoa; phylum Phoronida; family Phoronidae; genus Phoronis; species Phoronis australis. The sequence goes on from NMRA01000080.1 coordinate 48,400, forward strand.
ATCAACTGAAATTTGAAATTTTCGGATGTAACAACTTCCTTTATCAACAAAAACAGAAATAAAGTAAAATCAAACACAAAATGACAATTGACATATAAGATATGGTGTATGTATCATTTTCATTACACCATATGTTATATGTCAATTGTCATTTTGTGTTTGATTTTACTTTATTTCTGTTTTTGTTGATAAAGGAAGTTGTTACATCCGAAAATTTCAAATTTCAGTTGATCCATTCTTGTTGTTTTATTTACCGATTTATATACTTGGTATTAGAACTTCTTGGATTCTTCAGTAGAGACTTCTGACGTTTATAGTTAAATCGTCCCTAGTGACACCTTTGTTAGTTATAATTTGTGAAACAAGTTGAGATATATACCGATGCAAGCAGGTCCTTGTGTGAGACGGCGATCGGGAACGAAGCTGTTAATTCTCCATGGCGATCGTGAACGCACTTTTTTTCTCTGCATTTTTCTCAATAATCGTTCAAGTTACGGTGTTATATCAATAATTTTAGAATAATACGATCCTGAATTAGTTGATGGGTCGATTGTTTGTTATACTTTCACCGTTTTTTATGATTTCTATGTGAGATTTAGCTCCACTTAATATGATTAAATGCGTTTGATTTTTCAGTTGAACTGTAGCCACACGATGAGTGTTAACATACATGTACACGCCTTCAAAAAAGAGAAGCACAACTGCTGCATGTGACAAAGGGCTGTGTATGCATATATTTTGTGGAGCTTCGTTCAGGAAGAAACCTTTTTTGTATAACCGGATGACAATAAAACACAGTGACACTCAGCAGCAATCAAGACCTTTACCAGCCCCTTGATTGACGTGTTGCATTGGGGCAAGATTTTTTACCGACATAAGCAAACACAATATGAAGCGCAGTGCTCAGGAACCAAGTTGATTCAGTGCCCTGTCTGCGATCAATGTCAGGTTTCACGGAAAGAGTAAGCCTGAGGACACTCCTTGTTGTTGTGAATGTGTCATGCAAAGAGTATGCCTCCTTCTACAGGCATGAGAACCAGAATCGCCATGAATAAAATCATTCAGTCCAATAGTGAAAGTTATTTCAATAAAAGTCACTAAACTTTTTTCGTATTTAAAGAGTTTATGGTTGGTAGTTGTCTGATGTGATAGTATTTTGAAGTTTGGTTTGAACCATTTTCCTATTTATGTTATTTCAACAGCATCTTTAACAGAACCAGTGCATTTTTGTAGTGTTTAGTTAGATTTAAATGGCCACACTATGTATCACTGGGTGATACTTACATGCAATTGTTATGACCAATTAGTATTTTAAAAGAAAACTATATGCCTGCCATAATTGTAGAAATTGTTTTCATGTTGTTGTTGATTCCCTGTAAGAGAATTTTATAGTATGAACCGGTCCGAAATAGACTGCCTATGATTCAGTGATGATTTAGTCTAATACATTCCAAAAATAATTCGCAGGAAATGCAATGCTGATTTCTCTAAAGCAATATTTCACATTTTGTTTCTGTTGCTTTAATACTGTTGTTGATTTCCTGTGTAATCACTACATTGTGTTTTGAAGTGATGTTAAAGACAACATTTTACGTTTTGAAAAAAATCACAATATAGTAGGTGTATTATTACTCGTCTCAATCTTTTTCAATGTCACATTAAACTGGAGATCATGGACTGAAGATGCACTCAGGACCGAGACTACAAAACAGAAGAGTCAATCAAAAGGTACTATATGTTGTATATCCAATCCACACCAGTGCCACAAGTCACTCTGTTTATCTCTGTATCGATAATATCAGTAAAACATCAAACAAATACCACCCGTTTTATCAGCAAAACAGTTAACACCATTTCTGGCAATTTTTAAATCCCAGACCTTCATGAGCGGTAATCTTTGAATCACCTCACGAATGGTGTAGCCGCACTCTTCTCGCTCCCCACAGGCACGGTCATCATCATTCTTTGACTTCACTGGCGTATTTGTTTTTTTCCTTTTGCTGTCACAATCTTTCAAGAAGATTCGACTCTCACTTTCATATGCATCAGCAATTTGTTTACTCCTGGCTTACACGCCACATGGAACAATTGCTGGGTGAGTCTTAGTTCAGAACCCCTTGTTCCCCTTGGTTTCGTCTAAAAGTATAATTATATCTGTAATTCAAAACCCTGGTAGGGTGTAGTTTTACGCCCTGATTAACCTGTTCGTAGAAGCTCGCCTCACAATAATAACAGTGAACTTGGTTCCTGAAATGAAAATAAATTCATTTGTGAAAATATCTGTGACTAAATTAGTGCTTGATGTACATGTAGTCGCTCATTGTGATTTAATGGTAATGCCATGATGGTATTGTTCAGTTTTGACACAAAAGAAGAAGATTAATGACGAAAAATGTGATTATCTCATTGCACCATACTTATTTTGTAACACTTTTCACGTTTTATAAGTAAAACGTTCACAATTTTTCGGCACACCACCATGCGTTCTCGATCGCATAACCAAACAAAAATTTGGGTTTCCGATCGCTAATCTTTGCGTTCTTGATCGCATCTTTCAACAGAAAGGTGTCGAAAAAATCAGAGATCCTGACAAAACTACGAAAAACAAGAGTTGTGTTGTATTTTCAAAAGTCATTTCTTCATAACTTCATGCTCAGTTTATTGATTTCAGTGGCGGATCAGCGTTTTCAGTAAGGGGGGGTGGTTAGGATTCCCGCAAAGGTCGAATCCGAGGCGCGTGGCGCCGAGCGGGTGAAGGGAGGTCGGGTTTACCCCCCTCCCGTGTAACACAACTTTTTGTTTTTGTAGCCAAACAGTGAAAGTTCCATGCATCCTGGTACGTTTCCTGCACTTAACATGTAAACTGGAGTTATTCATAAGATAATTAATAACCCTTCTCGATTTCGTCACATGAACTTTGCTCATAAGTTTCGTGAATCTAGATTTGTGCACATCTGGGTATGAGTCGCACCACCAGCAAAAAAATTTGTTGGAAGATCTGCTTACACACACCTTTTTAGCATACGAAAAAGTGTGACGTATATACAGGGGCTTAGACAACTACCAAATATTCAAGAGCGTAAGGAGCACCGACGGGGCATAAAAACTTGAATATCAGATGATCGCAACAGGCTCAAGCTGTTTAAGAACGAAGACCTGTACTGTTACATGTAGTACTGAAATAAACATGTGTTCTGTCTCGTTACGAGAAAGACTGGCGAACGATGGTGCTCTCAGCTCATAGTCTATTATTACAATAAACAATTAAGTATCACTTTATTAAGCTGAATCACGTTGACAACAATTGAAAAACGTCAAATGTTTCAGGAAACAAATCATCTGAAAACAGTTTCACGAAACCAAAACATTTTGTACACCGTGGTGAAAAGATATATCGGGAGCAGTTCGCAGAGGGACCAGATGTACACTGAGAGTACACAAAATCTCTGGCCTGGTCCGTCATGAGACCAAAAGTACACCTGTACTCATTATCCCTATAAAAATAGTCGATCTGTCGCGGGACCAAACAGTACTGGCTTAGAAAAATAGTTTTACAAAGCACACTTTGGTAAAAAAACATCACAAGACTAGTTCACCGAGGGGCCAGAAGTACACTGAAACTCGATATCTACACAAATCAAGCTGGCGTGGTCCGTCGCGAGACCTAAAGCGTACTTTGCAAAAAATTTTGAATTGAAAACTTCTCTCTAGACACTTTTTAATCCTCAGTGGTTGCTCATACGTGTAGTTTACACATCTGGTGGTCAACTGCTGCGAGAGGTTGTCTAGGAAGGGTTTTCGCACCGTTCTGTAGTACTCACTGGAAGAAACAAGTATTGAGTACAGATTTAACTACGCACTACATGTACGTGAAATAGATTTAGGATATGAAGCAGATAGACTCAAGTGGAAATACAAACCAGAATCAGTTTCTGTGCGCCCGTAGACCCTCTGCTCTACTTGGTAAATTTGGCATGTCCAAAAATAATTTCTATTTCGTTTTCATTGTACACAAGCATAAAAAACCGACATCATTACAAACTGCGTAGAATTATAACTTATTACCTGGGTGTTTCTCCAGGAACGTTAGTCCTATCCTGCTGTTGTCTGGACTGCCGAGGAATCTGTATGTCGGATCCATTAGTTTGCTTGTCTTAGAACCATTCCACCCAGACATCTTCGATGTTTGTTCCCAACGCTTACACTTCGTCAACTGCTGTGTCACTGAGCTTGTAAGCCTCTACAATGTCAGCATCTCGTTTCGCAGCTCAACTGGCACTAAGCCCCCTGATCCAAATCCATTCAAAAGACTTAATGCGCAGCTAAATTTGATCCGTTCACCATGAACTACTTCAAACCTAAACGATGTATCCCAGGACCTATTTCCATCTCTTGCAATTTTCGAAATAAACGCCCGAATGTCTGAACGCTTGAAACCCGAAGTACTAACATCAAATAAATGCCCATGGGCATGGGCGTTTCGTCGGGTGGGCTTTTTTGCGGAAATTCCCAGTATAGAAAACGGCAGTGGTGCTTATTGCGGGTAAATAGACGGTAGGTGTTGAGGTCGGCACCGTCTAGGGCTCCTTAGGAGGTCTATTGAACATCGCACGAGTCCCGCAAGACTTTGTTGTGAAAATACAGCCTCCCCGCAATTTCTGGTACTGTACACTGTTCGCGAATGCGGTCACTTTGTCAATGTGAGTGCCACCTTGGTCATTCCTTGTATAGACATAACTTGCTAGAGTGCATCTTCAAACAGACTCGCGACCAGATCACGGCGCCCGCCACAATAGCAATTCTTCGGAAAACGATTTTTTTCCAAAAGTATTACATGTACATGTACACTGTATGATATTGCGCAAGCCAACTTTACTATACATCAGTCAAATTCGAGTTACAAACGTATGGGGTGTAACAGAATGACACGCCATGACAGATGAGGTATACACGTTGCACGTCAATTCGCCTCAATATCAGGGTTGCGGCACCACAGTATTTCCCCTAATCAAATCAAAACATACCTTAGAGTAAAGAAACTAGTTACCTAAAGAAATCAGCTATAGAGCTGTTCTTTCAGCGGTGGATCCATCTAAAATCTTGGCTACTTCAGAAGTGTCGACGGAAGGGCGCGCACAATTGATCTCCGAGGTTTTGCCGATGAGCCACGAAGACTCGAAATGCGTTGATTTTCATAACAGCAATTCACAATGCAAAAAAATATATTTTCAGAGTGAACCCCCCCCCCCCTTCTCATTTTTTCCAAGTTGGTTTACTTGGGGTTTGCACACAATGGCGGTGCCGTTTTTGTTTTGCTGGAGACGTTTTTTTTTTTTAATTTTTGGGTCCTGGCTCGAGGGGGGGGGTTAGACCCCCTGAACCCCCCGTAGATGCGCCACTGGATTTAGTGCCAAACATAACCGCAATTTGCCAAAATGACAGACAAATCACTTTTGACTCCAGCGATGCCTCGTTCAAGGTAACTTTTCTCCAATAATTGGAATAGACACTAGCCTAAACCTCTACCTGCCCTTCCTCAATGTGTTACGCCTTGAACTCATGTCTCTGTTTTCACATTGGAAGTAAAAACAACGTAAATTCATCAAATTTACTCACCTTGCCTGACTTCGCTTCTCGCAACAAATTTCGTTCTCGATCGCCTTTCGGTCGTTCTCGATCCCGAGTTGGCCGGGGTGATGTAAGTGTCATGAACCTCTGAGAGGAATAAACAAATTAAAATGTTGATTCAGAAATCCGTAATTTGCGCAGTTGCAAATGATTTTGAAAGAATAAATTTTCGAGCCTGTCGACGCCACGTGGCTTTTATTGGTGTCGGTTGTCAGGTGGGTTAAGTGTGTGCAAACGAGGAAATGCACATTTTTTTCGGAGACCAAGAATTGTACGAAGACACCTGCCTCCCGTTCAGTAACGCTAGGACCTCGCTAAAACGCAAGAATTCGCGAGATTATTTGAGATATTGCCGTGCATTTTAAATGAGAGCACGTGACTTTCACCAGGTCTTAGCTAAGTCCTAGCGTAGGTCTTAGCGTCTACTGAACGTACGCCTGGCTTACCTCATCCAACTTTGCCCGGTGGTTTGGTAATTGGCCCATTATGTTGCACACCCAGAGGAACATATTATGGCAACATTTTAAAACTTTTAAAACGAAAATTAAAAAAAAAACAATACTACTGTCGCCTCTAATGCGGTTATGATCGTCTCATTATTTAGGGAACGATAACATCTGCAGCCTGAGTCAATTTAAATAATTACAACAGCATGGTGTCTCTGATCTGAACCGACAAATTCTGGGTGCGCAAACCGGTCGGTTTGCTCAATTTCGACCTGTTCTACGTGGGATTCTTTTCACGTTTCTGTGATATTGCCGAGGCGACAGTGTTCGCCTCTGACAAACGTCATACCCGTCTTCTCCCTGTTAGAATTCTGTTTACGTTGCTTGGCTGTGTAGCTAAAAATACTCTCAGAAGACTCGCCTAGAAGGGGTTCCATTGAAGCTGGGGCAGAATTTTTTACATTATTAATTTCAAATTGATTTAGTAATCTCAAATAGGAGCCATTCATTAGAAAAATGATAATTAATGTATCACAGAGGTTATAACTGTTCAAAAGGTGATAATTCACAAAAATCATGAGAGTGAAAGGTGATTCGTTGCTTACGTCATTGTATTAATTCATCTTGGTAGATAATTGGCGTTTGCGTCGTGACATCGAACATACAACTGAGCATAGCGATTAAAAAAACATTTAATGTTTTACATCAGGCCTCAGTCTGAAATCGGTCTGGAATACGGACTAAACGGGGGTTAGTTGTAACTCCAACTACTAGTTCGAGGTTATAATAAATCTCAAATAGAAGTAATTTATAGTAAAATTATCACAATTGATAAATTACAAAAAATTATAACTCTTCTAAGGGTGGCTTTTCACAAAATTCATGAGAATGAGGAGTCAGTCACCAGTTGGCGAAAGTGGCTCGACCACGCGTCGGCTCACCAAGATTCACTTTTAAGTGGATCTTGGTGAGCCGACGATATATTGTTAAAACAATATATTTGTATTGTTAAAACAATATATCGTGGAAATCGGCTAAGATCGATACAGCAGAAAAATGAAAGCCAGTTATCCGAAGCAGCAATGGTTACTTGGCATTGCTTTTGATGCCCGATATCAATGTCGTGCTTTTTCAGCTGAATATACTGCATGTGTGGTGTTAGTGTGATTGGAATATGAAAGCCGGCATCTCTGCCAATTTTGCTCAGTTTCACATCTGCTATTCATCGAGGCAATCAATTTCTTTGTGTCCGCAAATTACTTTTTACGCAACGATATGAAACATAACGGCTAGGAGGACTGATGCTGGTGTCCCGCTAATGAATAAATAGGCGGTTGTTCGAAGCAGAGTCGTGCGTGGAAAGGTCGGTAACGTATGAGTGAGAGAAACATTTCGTCAAGTGTTATGCTTGACCCTGTGTAATCACTGATTCCTGCCTCCGCCTCCAAACATCTTAGCCGACTCTGTGTAGATCAGCAGCAGAAACTGGCTAACAGTAAGTAAACGCTTCTTCTCAGGAAACGGCAGTTTATTGTTCATGTATTTTTTCATAAATTTGCTCTATTGAATTAATGTTACAGAACTTTTGCCCACTTGTCTCGTTTGAAAGTTTAATTTTCATCATTTAAATTTGCAAAAAAGCGATTCAAAATTTAGATCACTTACGGCTACAAAAGTTGCCTCAGCGTGTCTTTACTCAGATTAAAAAAAGAATAGTGGTGGGCTTAGAAATCTAGCATTTCATTTGCTTGAGACCATGCTCAGGGTAAATGGTGACCCGACGAGTCAGGTTAGCGTCTAGAGTCTCGCCTTCCGTCCACGCGTATTCAGTCGAAGCGACTTCTAAAATGCAAGTTTTTACAGCGCTCTCTAGTTCGACTAAGACTTTTTCAGAAAGCGACGAAAACGTAACTTTGATTCATAATTTTTCAATCCGTAATGTTTGAGCTGAAGTTAAGTCACAAAGTTTAAACCTTTCCATTAAATTCAAGTCAACACAGGCTCCCAAAGAGTTTTTAAAACTGGAAGCTTCAGGGTAAAAACAAGCATCCTAAAACAAGAAACAAATTGAATCAGAACTGTGGACATTTAAATATTGTGTTAATGATATCATGCGCGCACCCAGGGAGGGGGTGCTCGGGGGGGGGGGGCGAAGTAGGCCAAAAGGAAACAAAAAGTCCGAGAAAACGAGACAAAAGTCCACAAAAAGGCACGAATGCACAATTCATAGCTCTGAACGTGGTACACCGTTCTTTTTCTTTTTAGTCCCCCGTTTTTTGTTTGTAAAAGGTCCACATTGTCAAAAATTCGAGCCCCCTATATTTTAGGCTGGATGCGCGCATGGATATTAAAACTAAGCAAATTGTTTTGGTGATGAAAATGCTTCATGTCAATTTTACTAAATGTGTGCATTATATAAGCATTTTAAATTTATCCATGAACCGCGATTTCAGTGATAATAACTTTTTACCCGTTTTACTGCAACTAACACGTGAAATATTAAAACCACTTTTCATACAAATGTCGACGGAGACTCGCTTTGAGACCATCTGCTGGCCTTTAGACGTCTGAACTTTCAGACACGTGAGTGATATACCTTACACGGCATCTTGTATTTTCCTCACAAAGTCTGTGGCTCCGAGTTAGTTGTCGTCTTCAAAGGGCAACTAAAATGATCCATATTTTAGGTTAAAGTTATATTAAGCGCTACATATTTAGTTTAACTGATATGATTAAATAAGGTGGAAGCATTAGGCAGTTCGTACGCTAACATTTGGTCTTCAGTCACCCGATCAACGCTATAAGCGCACCCAAGCCAGACTGTGCGCGGAATTTCATAAAAGTTAATAAATGCGTTGCTGAAGAAAACGTATTCACTATATTTTCTCTTATAATGCATCGACTTTCAAAATTCGAAGACGACTAATATTTAATTTTTAATCTTAAAAGCAGTCTTTTTGGTCGTTTGTCTTACTAATTATTCGTTTTACTTATATTAGTATCCTATACAGGCGCATTTTTACGCAGTTATCGGCCAAGCCCATGAATAGCGATCACTTCAACGGGTGATGGTGCCGTGAAGTGATAGTCTTTGATGTGCCGAAAAATTCTATGGAGACTGTGCACGGATTCTCGTGCACTTGCGTGCAAATAGTGTTAGCGCACGAGTTGCCTAATGATTAGTTGGAGACTTTTGTGGGCAAAACCATAAGAGTAAATAATGCAAACTACCCCTGTTTTATGGCTGCCTTTCAACATGACCTCATCATACTATCACCCGGATAGGGACACTAAACGGTATAATCTACTGCGTTGTATTTATTATAAGAATTCCCTAACTAACAACTAAAGAGTGTAGTCATGATTGGTTTAACTATGAATGACTGTGTTAAGCAGCTATATAACACCATTTTGTGAATGGGTGACTTTCTTACAAGTACTGTGCGTTAGAAAGTTTATTGTTCATGATCTCTCGATGGCATTTGGACAACATAGAGAATCACGTATTGAGACACCAATGTTTGGTGACCGTCCTTTCGGCCTGCCGCCAGGGCCTTATCGATTTTAGTAGATTGCCGTACAGGGAGAATAACGTACTACAAGCGCTCATTGTTGAAAAGGGGATGTTTCACCATAATCTTTGTTTCAATGTTTATTATCATATGTCAAATATAGTTACATTCCACAATTTGTACACACACGCGCACACACATACACCGTGGTCATCAACTGTCATTAAACTTCAAAGAGAAGGGAGAATAGCTCACCATCAGTTTAAGAATTCGTGAATTCTGGGTTCTTGCAATGAATGTATTTTTCAATTTTGTTTTAATTTAGTAATTGTGTCTGTAATACTGAAAAACTGGTAAACGGTTGTAATAGCGACATAGGTAAATATGGTATCCGTATGGGCATTTCACTCGCTAAGCGTTACCAACTGACCTTGGGTCAGAGATTACATAGGCATGCGAGATGGCATAATTGCCTGGTGCCAATAAGAAAAACGGCTGACGACCTTAAAGAAAATTTTTAGGCTCACATGAACAATACAAGTGATTTTTCATGAAATATTCCGATTTGTGAAATACAAAAATGAAAAAATTATCAAAATAGCATGATGTATTCAAAAGTTTTTGCTACTTATGTGTCAAAATTTGATTCTATTTCGGTAGGGTCGGCAATTTTGCGATGTCAGTAGCAAAGGTTACGGATTTTAAGTGCTTAAATATTATTTTCACAAACATTCTAGAAGTAAAACTTAGTACCACGTGTATTTACCTACCATTGTGTACAATCCAAGAGGTTACACCAAAATTTAATCACGCAGGTGTAACTTACAAGAATACAAGTGACTGAATGTGAAGCAATATTCTACTAAACAAGTCTTGCGTGACAAAAAACGACAGGATATGTATGAATATACACAAAAGTGCCTGATCTAATTTCAGAAGAGATGACGTGTCGGCTACAGGAATGATGATGACGTAATTCACGTAAATAGGCCTTCTATACAACTTATAGTTGATGGAGGCTAATGACCACAAGACGTTTATACATTAAAATTTTACTTTTGATTGCAGTCGTTGCATTTACTTCATTCTGTGAATCGGACTGGGGTCTCAGGTTTTCGACATTCTTGACATGAAAACTCTTGTCTACTAAGTGTTTGTATTTTCTCGTTGACTTTAAAGCTACCCATAGTTGTACATGCGCTCCACCAGCAGCTGATTTCCGTCTATGTCATCAGCAGCTAATTTCCGTCAATATTAGCGCATTTTCTCGAAGATCAATTTTCCGGGTAGCGTACTACTCCTGGAATAAAGTAGTTCGACATGCACTGGGCTATAAGCGATTTCTTAAAAGCTATAATTTGGCCATCGTGTTTTGCTTATGGATGTTGTAACGTACATGTAGCTTAGCTGTATAGACCTACTAAAAGAACAATCCATACAATAATGTTCATAATGATCAGCGTATGTAAATCCTATGGGTATATTAATAAGCACGCTCGTTCATTTTCAATCTTAACCAATGTTTGTAGTTTTTAGGCTACTACTTCATTGCTCTTTAAAAAACGAAAACCGTTCTTATCGTTGCTGTTTTTTGAGCTGAATACCGCCATGACGTTTATTTTTAACGAAAATTATTGAGTTATACAATTTCGCCAATATATACATGCACAGATGTTTGCTACGGTGTATGCCTGGGTAACTTAGGAATTGCTCGCACCGGCTGTCATAACCACTGTGTCCGACTCGGGGCGGCGCTCTCAAGTGGCCCAGAAGGACCAGCGGTGAAAATTCCCGCATATCATTAGAAATACACTTTTCCCGTATTATTGACGGCATCTGGAATGATAAGCTTGAGAGACACGTCGGAATTGTAAAATAATCTCGCTGTCATGGCTAATTTCCGTAATCATCTATTACGTCATCGGGGAATGCTACTTCCATGAATATTGCATTAATCCGGCATGTCAATCAAGCTATTAATCCCGGTAAATCGTGAAGTGAGCAATTACTTGTAGCTGCCACCGTCCTGCATCTTTAAGGCCTTTACCACACCTAAGCTTCGGTCAATGGGAACACTTAACTTCGGTCTTGAGTTGAAGTTACAGCGCGAGTTAAGTCCGAAGTAAAGAAGTGTATTTAAAAGATGACGGTAGTAAAAATAATGCAGCGGTTAACGGATTCTAACATACAAATAAAACTCACATTAATATTTATTGTCCAAATACTGATTGGCTGATATGTCAGTGACGTGTTGGTTGGGCATCGCTGCTTATCACATATTGCTGTGCCATATTGTGACACTGTTTGAAATAGTGTTGTAAAATGTTCGGTATGCCTTTTGTATGGCACTTGGTTGCTCGAAAAGGTGTCTTCCAAGGGGAGGGACATCGCATGCTATCGGTTACCCTAACCTTGGCGCAAAAATTGTATACTAAATACCGAATAAAATCTGACAAAATTTTAGTGTCATTAAAATCTACTTCCTTGAGTAAACTAACTTATTTACCAGCGATATAAAAATTGGGGCTTTGTCGTTATTCTGCTGCAAAAATTTAGGTGCGTTCTTTTGGGTCGGCTTTCGGCGATGGCGTCACCTGACCTTGATCAGTTTCTTTTCCCCCGATTCTTTTATCAAACTATTCTTCGCTCACACTACGTTGCGTACATGTCACAACAGATTAACAGAACTGGTTTCATTTCGTTACACGTGTTTAGTTTTATAATACCAGCAAAACGAATTTCAGAACGAAGTTTACTGCTGCAAAGCTGTCGTTATTTCCCAAGAGCTGTTGCATTATTTTAGGAAATTGCGCGTAGGCGTGTCACGATCGAGCGTACTGTTTTCAAAACGACGACATACTTTTCTTTGCTACAAAAGGAAGGGAATTAATGCAAGGAAACGATGTTTATTAGATTTTTTTTCACTTCAATGGCCGGTCTACAAGTTGATATAAGTTTCTCGACAAGGTGACGAGCAGAACTCCCCAGGCAGTCCGCGGCTGAGTGAAATTCCGAGGTCTAACGTAGCCAGCCACCTAGCTGTATGAGGACTGTCGTCAAAATACAGCTAGGTACCACTGTGTGTATTTCTTCCGTAGATCCCGAAATTGCACACAGCCAGGGTAGTTCTGCTCGTCACCTCGCCGTGAAACTTTAATTGTTTCAACATGTAAAACTAAAAACCGGACGGGGTGCATGCAAAATCTGGGAATTAACCGACACTCACCTTGCCTGTTACAACCGTTTAAGTGAAAATCAATGCAATAAATGTCATTTTCTTGCGTAACTCTCCGCCTTTTCTAACAAAACAGTACGCTCGTGTTACGCGCATGCGCCATTTCCTAAATTTTTGCGGGAGATGATGATAGCTAGGCAGCAGCAAAATTTCTTCTGAAATTCGGTTTTTCGATATCAAAATTCTAAAAACTTATAATGAAGTGAAACCAGTTCCGATAATTTGTTGTGACGTGTGCGCAACCTCGTGAAAGAAGAACAGCTGATTGAAGAAACAGCGAAAAAAGAAACTGGCCAATAGGTGACGCAATATTTCAATGTGCCGAAAGCCGTCGCTAAAGATCACTCCACAACTTTAGCAGCAGAATAACGGTAGAACGCCATTTTTTCCAACACCGTTAAATAATTTAGTTTACTCAAATAAGATTGTAGTTTTTAATGACACTATTTTATATCACATTTTATCTTACCACTTTTTTACCCACATCGGTGCAAAGCTGCGGCTATAGCTAGCTGGCTAGAGTCCGCACTGCCCACAATCATGCACACCAGTGTAAATTGTTGATACGGGTTGGTTGCACCGGCATATTTTCGTCTGACGATGACGACGAGTGGGTAATACTTTGCGTTGCTTCGGGCTCTTAGAGGTATTCCTGGCGACCCGACATTTCGCACTAAAATTTCTTATTCCGACATTCACTTGAATGAAAAAGACCACTATACGTCTGCCTCCAACAAAACCTAGTCTCTTAGTGAGTGATTATGTTATTTACACCACTTGACTGCACGCTAAAATATTACGCTGACTTCCGCCCCACCAATTTCGTCACTAGAAGCAGCGCTCCAAGCGGGTGATTATGGAACTATTTGAACCAATTTTTTGAGTTTCGTTAAGAAAATATACATTAATTTTTGCTGCTTAATCATGGTTGAAATTAATCAACAACTCAATGAAAACTATGCAAACTTTACTCAGAATAAAATACAGTTCCTTTTAAAGGAGAATGCCACCCAAAAACAACCTATTTTGTATCAATTTAGATCGAGTAGTTCTACTCGATAATGGCACATTCGGTTACGTTACCTGACACCTGACGGCAGACGGAGGTTTTGAAATTATCCAATGACGTCATTGGTTTCACACGCAGTCTGCTCAGCAGTTCACAACACGGGTTACTGGTGTCAGCTTATCGCTTGAATTCATCGTTTAACACCAATAAAAACCCTGAAAATACACCGAGTTCTTATAAAAACGTGTTGTTATATTTCGTTGTTACGGATTTATTGGTGTTTGGACCCAGCGTAGCCTACAAAATTTGGCAGGCCAATTTACCAAGGTCCGTAGTAGGAGTTTGGAGTGTTCGGAGATAATTTCGAAGTATTCTTCCGTGAAATACAGACAAGAGAACCTAGATCTGTGTTGCTTAGACTTGTGATTTTTTGACTTCTAAACACACAAAACGCTTGTTATTTCGGCCAGTGGCTCGGAACCCGATCAGGCCCGTCGCGGTCGCCGGGACTGTCACGAACATAAACCAGCTTGAATTGGAAACTAAACTTCCATTCACGAAAAGATTATAACAGTCAGTGCTGTAGTGGTAAAAGTAGAGGTAAGTAGGCGTCGAAAACCCACCGCATCACCTTGAGCACTGAACGTAACTTACGGTGCGTAGGCGCTACGTTCAAATGTCAAAAGGTGGTTGGCTGCGCCTACGTGCGCCTACGCTTCACTACAACACTGATAATAGTGTACCAAAGAAATAATGTGCACGTGATTATTTACGTGAATTAGCCACGAAACTGAAAAACAACTTACTTGTCGGGGGCCTCGAAGTCGGGTTCACCCGCTTCCACAGACCGTCAGGGCAAAGGTTGTAGGCTACAATAACAATGATTTGAATAATGTATTTGTATTTCTAAATTATGATTCCCCTAACGTGTGACCATACCATATAAAGTTTAGTAATTGTTTCACAACAGCTTTCTGTCAGCAAGCACTAAATTAGCATGCGCTCACACGACCTCGGTTCCCGGTCAATTATTTTTATTCATTGCCGGCATCAAAAGCCGGTAACGCGGCGGTTTATTTATTGCTGGCTTCTCAACATTTGCACTCACGAATACTGCAAAGGCATTACAAATTGTATCTAACGAAGCAGACTTTTTTTCAATTTTATATACATGTAAGCATTGGCTAGCATGAGAATAATTCATTTTTAAACAGAACGCTGAATACATGGCAACTCGCCCGGCGCCAATCCGACGAAGACTTCACGGGTCGGATCGTTACACGTTTCACAGGTTATCAGTTCGAACCGTAATACCCTGATAAAGAAATACTAGAGAGGTGCCGTGAATATGCACAGACAACGGAACGTATGGATAGTTCTTTGGTAAGCCGGAATTCTTCAGAGAAATCAATGTCGATAAAATGGCGGCCACAGACACGGAGATGTTTCACGGCCTCATACTTGCTATTAACAGCGTACCTTACCTTCTTCACTACCGCGAGCCACTTCCTGAGCATTTCGAGCTCTCGAGGAAGTCGAAAAAACGATATCCCTGCTTTCTTCGCAGCTTCGTAGTTCGGACAAGCGGGAACGATGCACCGCAATGTAGCAACATGACTTAACCATATTCGCTATTTCAACATTCACTCACAATTTCAACTGAATTTTCAATGAGTAATTAACTTAATTATCACGTTTTAACTTTGCACGTGGGTTTTCATATATCTCGTGTCAACTAGGTCAGAAGGCGCCGGAGCCAGCGGTAAGTAGACCAACAGTTCATCATTGTATACGCACTACGCGCCGGCGAGAATAATATCAAGAAACCGAGTAAGAAATGGACAATAGACATAAAGTCACTGGTTAAAGGGCGTCGTGAGCACGAGGTTGAAACAGTAAAATTTCAAATTTCCGGTCAAAATAATGAATGTCGATTATGATTTAACTTTTTTTTATCAGCTTAACAGCTATGTTTGTGAACACTAAGTCGTAGAGGCAGTTCGGCGACTCGGACTTGGTGCATTCGTTCTCAACGGTCGTGTATGTGTGCAGACGCACAACTCCCTCCGGATAAAAAAATACTTTTTATCATTGTTTTACCCGGCATCTTTCTATGATATGTACACTTCCTTGACTCAATTTTATGTCGACTCGGTGAATGAAAGGACTGAAGGTATTTACGGAACTGCTCTGTGCCTGTCGCCGGGAGATTTGATTTAAGCGACAGCCTTGCAACCTTTGAACTCGGATAGGTAGTGAACAAATTTCCACGCTGTTGAAGGTGGTTGTACTACATCTTTTTGTCGCTATACGTTATGTGTTTCGCGTTTGAAGTTCCCCGAGAATGAAGATAAGATATTTTTCTACACATACATGTACATTAAAAATATTGTAAAAACGGCCAATTTTGTGAATAAGATTTGAGATATCGTTAACGTCTATGCCATCGGATTTATCGCCGGAGGTCAGTGCCTGCGTTTGACAACAGCGCTGATCGAGGCAGGGACTGGTTAATGTTCGTTAATATTTTGTTATATTTACTATTTTGACAGTATGAGCAAGCGGTTTCAATTTATCCTTTTTTGCTGTATGATCTACATTAAAAATTACTGAACGTATGGTGTACGCAAAACGAGTTCCTGCCATACCGCCTTTGCTCGGATCACATGTTACCGGTAGCCTATTCAAGAGTCCAATATGTCATCTTCTAGTACATCGTCATCGCTACAACGTAGCAACCGTTGGCGGCTTAGCGATGTTGACGTTGGGGGAGAGGCATAGGTTCTTGCCATTGTTGATAAGTACAAAAACTCTGTATGATCGAAGGTCATATTAGCACCGCCTTGCGATACGTTATACTAGTTTCCTGTGAAAGCTACTTTGTTGTTAAGATGTATACACATGTCTTGACTATTAGTACATGTAAGTAAGTAAGTAATTTTTATTATAGTGACATGTGCTGTTACAGACGAACCAAAACAATAAATACGTAACCGAACACCCAGCACACCACTGGGCTTATACATTTAAGTCACTTTAGACACATGAACAAAACAAGTGTACACGCATTGCAAGAGGACCAAACAGAGAACACAGTGATAAGAGTGATTAAAATATAAATGAAAAATTTTCCGTACCTCAAAAATATTTTGATGAAAAATTCAGTTTTCCTGATAACATCTTTTTGCATAGTTGTAATTAATTTACTTTTACAGCTTTCACACAAACACAATATGTACTTCAGTTTCGACCTGACTAGTGTGACAAAGATAGCAAATTATATCATCAAATTCCAGAGAATGAAAACCCTCATTTCAACCCATAACTGTAGGGTTCTGGTTCTAATTTGAGCAAGAATTGACCTACTAGGCAGAGTTAAGTCCAACTGCACGTAAGGCTTAACTTCAAAACAGAGGTTCTTAACTTTGGTTTCGAACGGCATTCAAACAGCGACCTTTTACAAGCCAAGGCATTCAAAATATTCTTACAAAGAGAGCGATTAACTGAACTTAAATTATGAAAACAATTCAAAATCTCTAATTCTTCAAAAATTTTCAAAACTTCGGAAGACCAATTATTAGTACAGGTTTTCTAGTCCTACCAAAATATTTGATATGTTAGTCTATCTTCCTCGAAAATAATAACACGATTCCACATTCTCAAAAGCTCAATTTTCCGCCTAATACTGGAAAATTCCTACCCCAAGTAACCCGTAACAGCATGATTAGAAGCGAATTTGTGAACGCCCAAGAAAAATCTCGCGGAATGACATCATAGTAATCTTGTAAATTATAGCCACCCCAAAAGCCTACACTATAGTCGCTAACAGGCACAAGACATGTATTGAATAATGTACATGTAGTGAATTTTCTGCACCTCATATTTTTATTATTAAATTTAATAATTAAAGCGCCTAAAGCTCTTCCGGCAGATTCGGAGAGAGTTTTAGCAGTTTCAAAGAACGTCAAATGTTCATTTAAAGTTACTCCTAAATATTTATATTTGGGTACATAGTCTAGGTATAGTTGACTCAACCGAAACGGATGTTGGCTACGAGAGACATGCTTGTATCTGAAGTGAATAGTATTAGGTTTCTCTTGCTTGACGATTAGCCACTATTTAGAGCACCGTTTGTCATCTATATTCAATAAACCCTGTAAATTTTCTTCGCTCTCGGCAAGTACTAACTACATGTATGAGTATTTCATCAGCTAAAAAGAGGAAACATTAGCACCAATAGGAATTCCTAAGTTTGATTGTGTTAATTCCGTTGCCAATTCATTTATAAGTATTGCAAAAAGGGTAGGAAATAAAACGTCTCCATGTTTGACCCCACAAATAAAACCAGTCCTTAAAGGTATCATTAATTTTAAGACATGATTTCATTTCGGCATGGATTTTTTTAATCGATTCATCCAGCATTTTAAAAAGTAAACCATTTGTATCTACACAGTCAAAGGCTTTTTGTATATCAACGAAAGTCGCAAATGTGGATTGTTTGTTATTCAAAGGGTTACGGATAACCGAGGTCAAAACAGACATGATCAACACATCCTCGGTCACGACGATAGCCATTTTGCTCATCTACAAGGAGCCCCGTGCTCAACCAGTCCATTGATAACTCGTATACGTTGGACAACAACTCAACGGGACGCGCGGGTCCTTCTCTGACCCATTTGGAATTGGCACAATAACAGATTTAACCATTAAACTACCTACCATACTGTAACGAAAAACCATTTGGAACAAATAAGTCAAAAGGTCAATAGCGGTATCATTATTAAATGCTTCATAATATATTTGATCAATTCCTACTGTTTTATTATATTTATATTTCATCACTACACGATTTACTTCATCGTGAGTAATATTTTCATTCAAAATACTATTAATAAAGCTTACTTATGAAACATGATTTTCCTTATATCATTCTGAAATTTGTGCATACGTGCATTTCATTTATAAACTTTCCAATTTCCCCACACAATTCTGAGAACAGGAAATTGTCTTTAGTTAATATATCACGTGAGTGAGTTGTGTTCCGAACAATGATGAGTCGGTGGAATGTCTCCATTGATGCGCGCCAAAAATTCTAGCGTTTTCTTGAGAAATTTTATCATGATAGCCTTAATTTGCTTGGCCTTGGCATTCGAAAGAGAATGACAGACCGCTGTGTAGTGGGAGGTTTTGACATTACACCACGAGTTGAGGTGTTGCAGCACAGAATTCCTACTGATCTAAGGCTGCATGGCCGTTGGAAAGACTGTCAAGTACACGAAGTACAAATTGTGTGGGTGTACCATTTTTATGCGCCCACATGTTTATACGTGGACGCATTATGCCGTCATCTCCGTCCGTCCTTCCGGCGTCTACCCGTCCCGAGTCCGGCGTCCGCTGATCTATCTCCAAAACCCTTTGACGTACGAACATGAAATTTTGCACATGTGTTCCTATCATAGTTGGGACGGCATGAGCGAACATTCGGACGGATCCGACTACCGGTGTGCCCCCTAGTGGCAATTTTAGTTTTTTACGCTTACCTCTATATCTTCAAAGGTCCTCGACGTTCTTTCTTAAAATTTGGCATATAGGCATCAATTAGTGAGATGACGCTATCCTCCGGTTTTTGGATGGATTCGACGTAGTTTGCCCCGCCTAGTGGCCATTTTTACTGTTTTCGAGTCTGTTTTATGGCGTCCACCTCTCTATCAACCAAACCGCTCTAAGGATGATTGTGGAAATTGGCATGTATGTTTTTATTATGAAGAGGAGGGCTAACAATGATTTTCCGACGATTTCGACTACTGTGGCGCCTCCTAGTGGCAGTTTTGTCTCTTTTTGCGCCCGTGACTGTATCTTCTTAACCGTTGGCTGGATCTTTACTAAATTCTGCAAGTGTATTTATATGATGTTGACAATGGATGACGACAACTTTCGGACGGATCTGAATACCGGTGTGCCCCCTAGTGGCAATTTAATTTTTCACGTTTACCGGTGTATCTTCAAAGGTCCTCAACGTATTTTCATAAAATTTGAAATATAGGCACCTATTAGTGAGATGAAGCTACCCTCCTGTTTTCGGATGGATTTGACGTAGCTTGCGCCACCTAGTAGCCATTTTTACTGTTTTTAGTCTGTTTTTGGCGTCCATCCCTCTATCAACCAAACCGCACTAAGGATGATTGTGAAAATTGGCATGTATGTTCTTACTACGAAGCTGACGATAATTTTCCAATGAATTCGACTACTGTGGTGCCTCCTAGTGGCAGCTTTGTTTTTTGCGTTCATGGCTGCATCTCCTAAACGGTTTGCAGCAACTTTGCTAAATTTAGCAGGTGTTTTTATATAATGTTGTCAACGGATGACAACAACTTTCGGACGGATCTGACAACCACTGTGCCCCCTAGTGGCAATTTTAATTTTTTAGGCTCACCTCTGTATCTTCAAAAGGTCCCAAACGGATTATCAGAAAGTTTGGAATATAGACATTTACTGGTGAGATGATGCTATCCTCCTGCTTTCGGATGGAATCGAGGTACTTTGCGCCACCTAGTGGCCATTTTTCCTGTTTTCGAGTCTTGTTTTTTGGCGTCCATCCCTCGATCAACCAAACCATTCTGAGGATGACTTTGAAAATTGATGTATATGTTCGCAGTGTGAAAAGGACGTTTGGTGATAACGAATTCGACAACTGTAGCGTCTCCTAGTGGTAATTTTGTTTTGTTTTGCGCCCGTAGCTGCATCTCCTAAACTCGCTGCAGGACCTTTATTAAATTTAGTAATTGTATTTATACGAAGCTAACAACAGATGGCGACGTCTTCACAAGAGAATAGGCTTCCTCATAGAACCAGTTAGAAAATACCTCAATGTTATAGACAGCAATAAATCTGGGGCTAAATCAGTCAACACAAGCAGCAGACTTGGAGTGATATTGGTCCAGACTAGCTGCACAGTTCCCGCAATTGGACAAAGGCAGCGACAAACAGCTAAAGACCATTTGGAAACATCTAAAAACGAAGGCCAGAAAAGATTCTACGTTAGTGAAAAAGGTTCGAAGAAAACTGGTGAAGGACCCAGTGGCGGATCTAGGATATCATGAGGGGGACTAACTTTTTTCATTTTATGACATCTGTGCCCAACACACGTACACACACTTAAGTACACACCGACGATTATCCGCAGCATAATGAATGCCCAAAGTTATTTCCGTGTAAATTTTATTTACTTCTTTGCCGTCGGCCAAGTTGGGAAGCAGGGGGCAGGACCCCTGCCTAGTCCCATTTAAATCCACCTCTGGGACCACAGGAGTTGGAGCTTAGGTAGAAGAATCAAAGATGGTGTCGCCTGATCGTAACGCTTTCGACTATGACACCGTTCTCGATTTTGGGAGCCAATCCGAATGACACCCTGCAACAGCTCTCGGTCTATGTTTGAATACGTGTCGTGCAACACTGAAAAATAAAAAATAGCTTGTTCTATTGCATCAGCGTCTTTGAGCCGCACGGTTGAGCACACTTCTATTGCGCAAGTGTGCCATCAATTCAACAGTGTTAAACTTGGGTCTGACCACGTCTGAAGTTTAACCTGGTTTGAGATCTCAGTACAGGTCTAAGCAGTATAAACCTCGTTGCTGAAATAAAAGCCGATTTGAATCAGGTCTAAAGTGGAGTTAAACCAGCTAGATCTGGACAGGTGTTTGAATGATTACGATTGTTGAAATCGTCCACACAAAATTTTGTAAAGAAATTTTAAATTTGCCTAGAACAGCAATTGCATCGGCTGCTAGAGGTGAGATGAGTCGTTATTCCTTGAATGCAAACCGAATTCCTGGAATTATGAAATATTGCTTAAAACTATTAAAAATCGATGCGTCAAAATACATATCAAATGTTGATAAACCTTAACGGGTTAATGATATTAAGGTATTGCTATTTCAGTTTGGTTTTTGAGAAGCATGTTACAATCCGGGTGTAGGCTCCGAAACAAGTTTCTTATCACTTTTTAAACAGAGATAGAAAGATATTGATCAACAAATATGGCATGAAATTTTGAACAATTAGAATAAGCTGGAAAGTTACACGACTTTTAAATTAAACATATGATTTGAAAATTACTTTCATGTAATTGACAATGTAAACGTTAAATCTGATATGGAAAGATTAAGATAATCAGCGCCCAAAAAGGGTAGACACTTGAAACTTAGCAGACCAGAAATGTTATTCCCTCTCTGTATTAAGCCATGTGTCGAGTCAAAGTATCATTTTGTTACCGGATGCCCATTCCACTATGACAATAGGAGACGGTATTTGCCTGCCTGGAGCTCAGTGCTGTGATAAAATAAAAGGTAAGTAGGCCGGCGCCCAAAGCCCGTCGTATCACCTTGAGCACTGAACGTAACTTGCGGTACGTAGGCCGTTCAAATGCCAAAAGGTGATTGGCCGCGCCTACGTGCGGCTTCGCCCTACTATAACACTGATGGACCTACAACAATACCGGTGTTACAAATTTTATCAGACTCGTGGCTATGAAGGAAAATGATCTTATAAGATCAACGTGTAAATATGTTCATTTCGCATCCAATCGAAGAAGAGATGATATTACTGATAGCGTTTGACACTTACCGATATTGTATTTAATGATTTGATTTTAACAAGGCCCACCTTTATCACATGCAGATTATCTTTAAACCTGGTTTAAGTCCAATTTAAACAAGGTCTAACTTTAAATCACGCTTATGAAATCGGCTGTTGCAGGCCAGAACGACGATTAACGGAGATTAAAGAAGGAAAATCGCCTACGCGCTACAAAAATATGTGGCAAACCTCACAATCAGCTGAAAATGCGCTCGGGCGTATATTGTACGTTAAATGAACACTAAGCCAAATAAAGCCGAAAATGAAATCAATTCACTTAACCTAATGCAAACTTTTTCTTTTCTATGCAAGCATCTAATATGAATTAGGATGACGATCAAATGTGGAATCTATGTGACTGACATTCCGAAACGCTTACATCGACGACAAGACTCCTGTATTCTTATTCTCTTGCATAAGAGTTCCAGCAAAACCTGGGAGACACGAGTGGAGACAGAGTTTGCTCATCGTCAGTTGCGCTATGAGTCAGACGACGTTTAATTTGCTGCATAAATATTTCAAACTTTCACTCTGTCTATTCAAGCCCCAGTAGACGGAGCTAGGCGTCTCCGCTGCATCGAGAAATATTTCAGCGAGTCTTCAGAAGAGTTGTGATTTATAATTTTCGTATTAATTTGAGACTATAGTGCAAAGAGCGCGTTTTCTTTTTTAGGTATGACCAGCAATGAAACAACAAGTTCTGAAGACACTACTGATGGCGGTGAAGACGACAACCATGCATTCTTCAGAATCAGCCAAAAACATTGCTCAGCAATATCTGACATTGTCTCACCTGCTGGCTACAGCACAATAGAAGCGTTGGTATGTATTGCGTATGCTGTGCTCATCCGTTATGAAGGCGCCGACAAACCCCCCTCCATTGTCTTGGCGTTCGCTAGTCCACTGCAGGATCAACAAGAAACTGACACCTTTTTTCAGAATTACGACGAAAATACTCCTGATGGCGAATACTCAACAGCTCTATTTCCTTGTGATGTCAGTGGTCATATTTTGAACCTGCTTTTGTCTCAGCGTCTTGAGCTTGAAAAATGGCCTGAAGCGCTTTCTAATTTTAGGCGCAGCAGCCCAAACGTACACATGGCGTTCGATCTTCCGCGCGAGTTTAGTCGACGTAGACAAAGTAAGCAGTTTGCATTAAAGATCGGCATGGTCCTTCAAATAAATGGCGACTATGCATGTTCAGTGCGTCAAAGCACAAACTGCTGTAACAAACACGTGACGAGATTTCAAGATCATTTTCTATCGCTAGTTGCAAAAGTAAACAGCTCTGAAAATCTTAATCTATTCAGCATCCCCATTCAAACCCAGAAAGAGAAGAAGCTAATCGCTGAGTACAACGCAACCGATAAATTTTATGAAAAGGGCGACTGGCTTATGCATGAGCTTTTTGAAGAAAAAGTAAGACAACTTCCCGACGCAGTTGCTGTTTCTTGTGCTGATCAAATACTAACATACAGAGAACTAGATGAGCAATCGACCAGGCTAAGTGTCAAAATACTGTCCAACATGGGAAGTGGATGTTCAAGTCGCTTGGTTGGTATAAGTGTTGATGCATCAATAGACATGGTGATAGCTTTATACGCCATCATGAAAGCTGGTTTTGCCTACGTACCGCTTGATCCAAGCTACCCAGAAGACAGGCTGAGTTACATGATTGAAAACTCTAACGTTAGTCTTATACTTGCCAAGAAATCAATTTCTGGCATACTGAGAAATTTTTGCAAAAATGTGCTTTGCCTTGAAGACGTATTGGTAGAATCTGCCAAAGAAAAAGAACTTCAAAAACACATTGTCAACCCTGATGACATGGCTTACGTAATATACACATCTGGCTCTACTGGTAGGCCAAAAGGTGTTATGGTGAGTCACCGAAACGCAGTTAACACTCTTCTGGACATTAACGAAAGATACTCTGTTACTAAAAAAGACAAAATACTTTTGGTTGCGTCACTCAGTTTTGATCTATCGGTTTATGACATCTTTGGCGTCTTAGCTGCAGGGGGAACAGTTGTCATTCCAGTTCCGGAAGTGCGTGGAGTTCCAGATCCCAGCTGTTGGATCGAAACTATGAAAAAGCATAATGTGACAATCTGGGACTCGGCACCAGCGGTCTTAAGTCTCCTAATGGAATTTATTCTTTCCGAAGACGAAACACTTCCTCTTTCCTTGCGATTATGTATACTAAGTGGTGACAGAATACCACTAAACCTCCCCACCCAGTTGGTAGAGATGGTTCCTGGAATTCAAGTAATGAGTCAGGGAGGTGCCACTGAGGGTTCAATATGGTCTATTTATTATCCAATACAAACCGTTGACGATGATTGGACGACTATCCCGTACGGCATGCCACTTTCCAACCAAAGGTACTACGTTTTGGATGAATTCCTTAATCCTGTATCACCTTTAGTAGTAGGAGAATTGTTTATTGGGGGGATAGGTGTTGCCATGGGATACATAAACAATGCTAAAATCACCGACTATCGATTCTTGCCAAGTCCTTTTATCAAAGGAGAGCGAATCTATAAAACTGGTGATCTAGGCAGACTGCATCCAGCCGGATACATTGAATTTTGTGGAAGACTTGACACTCAAGTTAAAATACGTGGTTTTCGAGTTGAGCTGTCTGAAATTGAATCAGCTTTGATTAGCCAAGAAGGTGTTGCTGATGCGTTGGTCATGAAGGTCAAGGAAAAACTTGTCGCTTACGTCATTCCTGACCCAAATGTTCGTTTAATCGAAACCGACCTACAACAGAAAATTGCTGTTCAACTTCCATCATATATGGTTCCAGCGTTTGTTGTATTCATGCATTCATTCCCCGTAACTGCTAATGGGAAAGTGGACCGCCGAGCGCTGTCTGAGGTAGACTTTGGTAAAAAAATCAACGACAATACAGACTCTCCTCTGCTTGAAAAGAGCTCAGGAACGAAAATAGCATCGTTTACAGAAAGGGAATCTCTTCTTGCTGAAACATGGAGCAAAACATTTAATGTAACGTTAGAAGAACTTTCACCTTCGTCATCTTTCTTTGAAATTGGCGGTGATTCCATTTCTGCTATGACTGTAGTCGCTGAGGTTCGGAAGAAAGGTTTTAGGATATCGGTGCAGCAGGTTTTGGGTAACCCTAGGCTTTGTCAACTTGCCATGATAGCAAAACCAGTCCGGAGTGTTCAAAATGGTGAGGTGCAACATAACTTAACACCGTTTGTCCAACTTACTCCAGCCCAGATTTGGTTCTTTGCACAAGAGTTCAAAAACCCACATTTCTGGAACCAGTCGTTCCTTCTTCAACCAAAGAAACAAATTGAAGCATCCCAGCTGACTTCAGCCTTAACCAAACTGATTAGACAGCATGAAATGTTGAGGTGTACGTACACTCAAACATCTGAAGGTAAATGGATACAGAAAATAAACGACACAAAGACGCCATTTCTCAGAACCAAAACATTAGAGAACTTGGACATGCTAAACGAAGAATTAGACAAGTTAAAATCGTCTCTTAATATACACGAAGGCCCTTTATTGGCAGCTGGTCTATTTAATGTCGGCAATGTGCAAAGAATCTTTTTAACAGTTCATCATCTGGTTGTTGACCTTGTTTCATGGCGTATCGTCCTCGAAGACCTTGAAAAAATGTATGAAGGACACCAGACTGAAATGCCAAGCATGTCATTTCAAAAATGGTCTTTACGCTTACGACAAATGGCCGAGCCCATTATGCGTGATGCATGGCCGAAAGAAACTGAAGCCATGCCTTTACTGATAGATTCTGGAAGTAATTTAATTCCAACATCTAGCTACAGAAAGGCAATTATTTCTGAGCTTGATCACAGCGTAACCGCTGCTTTGGTATCCACTGCAAATTCTTCATTCAAAACTAATACTGCAGACATTTTGCTTGCGTCTCTAATTCTTGCATACAACGAATCGTTTGGGTTAAAGGATCTGCAAATTGACGTTGAAGCTCATGGTCGAGAGCCGGGGTGTGACACAGATGACATTTCAAGAACTGTTGGTTGGTTCATGACAATGTTTCCGCTGAAGTTAGAAATCTGCCAGGGTTCTTCACGCGACACCACCATGGAAAACACGCTAAAATTGGTAAAAGAAAAATTAAGAAATATACCGAATCGCGGGATGCCATTTTGGCTTTTGAAGTTTTTGAAGAACTCCGATGAGACAAAAGTTCAAAAATCAGACGTACTTTTCAATTACTATGGTCGATTCGATCAAATTCAAACCAAAAGTGCTTTGTGGGACCTTGCCGACGAGTATCCTTGTGGTGAGGATGAATTCAGTGCAGAAGAAAAGCTAACACATAAAGTGGTTGTTGAATGTAGTCTGAAAGAAGAAAAACTCCACATGAAGATGTTTTACTGCACTGATATCCACCGAAAGACGACTATAGAATCATGGATGGCGAAATGGAAAGAGAGTTTAACAAATCTTGTGTTACACTGCATAAGAGATGACGTCTTTGGATATACACCGTCAGACTTTCCGTTACTGAAACTTTCACAGCACCATTTAGATGAGCTATTGTCAACAAGACTTGCACAATTGGACCTTGAAGCTGAACACGTTTCCGACATGTATCCGTGCACGCCCATGCAAGAAGGCTTTTTATTTAGTCTTTTGAAAGATACTGCTGCTTATGTGATACAGAGGTCATGTACTATCAACGGCTCAGTCGACCAGCACAAGCTACAAGTGAGCGTTTATAAAGTGATTTTAAGACACGACATTTTGCGAACACGCTTTATTGCGGACAGATTAAATGGCTGCATGCAGATAGTACGGAAAACTTTCCAACCCCAGTGGACAATTGAGGACTGGTCTGATCTTGAAGAAAACGAACGTTCTAAAAAAGAGATGGAATTCTTACAACATGATCGCTGTTCAGGTTTTAATTTCTCAGAGCCAATGCTAAGGTTTGCGCTGTTCAGGAATTCCAAAGAAACGTACCGCTTCATTATTTCCTCTCACCATAGTTTAGTGGACGGCCAAACGAGTTCATTGATTCTTCAGGAATTAATACTGGCCTACAATGACGCCGTACTGCCGGACTCACCCTCATTTAAAGAATACGTCAGAGAAATGATTGATTATAACACGACTTGCTACAAAGCTGAAGGTTTTTGGAGAGAAGAAATGTATCAACTACCTGACCGTGGCAACCTTCGTTTCTTGCCCCCAGAAAGTCCACAAACGGGGTATGCTGTTATTCACCACTCAACAATGTACGGAAAGGTGGGAGAAATTCAGAAGTATGCAGAGCAGCATGAGGTTTCAGTTGCTACCATAATCTGTGCTTCTTGGGCTTACGTAATCAACAAATATTCTTGTGATCCAAACGACGTCATTTTTGGTTTTGTCGTGTCTGGACGTGGGACCTCTCATATTGAAAATATTAACAGATTAGTCGGTGTAACCACAAACACTTTGCCATTCAGAGTGAAGATTCACGACCAACACGTTCCCGAGTGGCTACACTACATCCACGGAAAGTTAACAGCTATTCTTGAACAAGAAAAGTCGTCCATGTCAGATATACAAAAATTGTGTGGATTAACTCCAAACGACATACTTTTCGAAACTCTTGTATCTTACAATACAAGGAACAGAGAAATGGAGTCTTCCTTAAAATCAGCATCTTTCGATGTCTGCGATATCTATGATCATGAATTCACGGAATACCCTCTCGCACTAGACATTCTCAACAATGGTAATGCTATTGAAATCAAAGCAGTGTACGACAAAGATATTTTGGATGAGTCAGCAGTTGTGCAGATACTCAAACAACTAGAAAGAGCCATGTGGTGGATAGCAACAGCGTCAAACGAAACTCGCATAAGCGAGTTTGACATTGTGAGTCCTGAAGAACATAACGTATTGAAAAACTTCAATCCAGTCGATAACTATGATCGACAACTGGGGCACTTCAAAGGAGTGCATCAAGTATTTGAAACGATGGTGGAACGCTGTCCCAAAGAGCATAAGGCATTGATCATGGACGATGCGTCATTAACCTACAGAGAACTCAACTCAACTGCCAACGCTTTAGGTTTACGACTCCGATCTCTTGGCATTTCACGTGACGAGAAGGTTGGACTTCTCATTGATCGAGGAATAACTATGGTCATCGGAATGCTGGGAATCTGGAAAGCTGGGGGTGCCTTTGTTCCTATTGATGCTGCCCAGCCGTTGGACCGCCTGCAGTTCATATTGGAGGATTGTGGCTGCCAAATTGTCTTAAACTGCAGCTCCATCGACATAAACTTAGTACCACAGAAACATACGCATATTAGTTTAAATAGCCATACGCTTGCTACGTACAAAAATCAGAGTGTTTGTAATCTGGAATGTGTCAATGAAGCACGAGACCTTTCGTATATGGTTTATACTTCGGGTACAACTGGGCGACCAAAAGGCGCCATGGTTGAACATCGTGGCATAATTAATAGCTTGATGTATAAGTCTGGGGGGCTTCTTGATGTGACCCTTCAAACTAAAGTTATGCAGAACTATGCCGTCGGATTCGACGCTGCGGTCTTGGAAGTGTGGACAACACTTTGTCATGGCGGGTGCCTTTTTATTCCTTCTGGCGATTTTACGAAGATGATGAAAATAGTCGATGCTGTTGGGAACACACCGTCTACTCTTGCTATTCTCGACCCCATTGATTATTCTAATTTGAATCTTGTTCTTGTGGCTGGTGAACCGTGTTCGTCAGCAATGGTGAAAGTCTGGGGCAAAAGTGTAGTTCTAGTAAATGGCTACGGACCGACAGAATGCAGCGTAATGTCTCACAATAGTCGACTGTTGCCAGATAAACGAGTTTCAGTTGGCAAGCCTGTGCCAAATACCAAAAGCTACATTCTAGACGGCTATCAGCGTCCTGTTCCACCTAATATGACAGGTGAGCTTTATTTAGGCGGAGTTAACGTTGGACGAGGTTACCATAACAGACCGGATTTGACAGAAAACGCCTTTTTGGAAAACCCCTTTGATACTGGACGAATGTATAAAACTGGTGACTTGGCAAGATGGTTGGAAAACGGGGAAGTCCAAATCATTGGGCGAATTGATCATCAAATCAAAATACGAGGCAAACGTGTAGAACTCGAAGAAATCAGGTCTGCTATTGAATGTCTTCCGGGTGTAACACAAGCACACGTCCTTGTTCAAGACAAACATTACATCGTTGCGTATGTCATGACTTCTGCTTCACTGAATCAATCCAATCTTCTTTCATATTTAAAGAAGAAACTTCCAGGTTTTATGGTACCGACGGCAATATTTTTCATGGAAAATTTTCCACTTACAGCAAACAAAAAGATTGACCAAAAATCTTTACCAAAATTTGAGCCCCAAACAACGCATTATAAGGGTGCAACTCCGTCTAATAATTTTGAAAAAATGATTCTCAACGGTTATAGAGAGGTTGTTGACCCAGGTTTTAACATGGAGGATGATTTCTTTGACTTTGGAGGGCACTCCCTTTCAGCAATACGACTAAAATCGCTGCTTGCAGAAAATACAGGAATAGACATTTCCATGGTCGATGTTATGCAATTCACCACGCCGGCTGACCTCTCCGCAGAACTAAGCAACAGAATGCTGTTTCCAAAAAAGAAGCAACAAACGGCATTCATCATTCCAAAAACTTGTCCAATCGACGCTGAGAAGATAATTACGGCCAAAGCATCCTGTCGACAAGAACAAATGTGTTTATTGTATGAACTAATTCCAAGTAGTCCAGTGTACAATGTTACTGTTATCCTCGCATGTCATGGATTACTAAAAGTGGATATTCTGACAAAAGCTCTTAGACAGATAACGACAATGCATGCTTCGTTCCGCACCTCGTTTACGAGGTCTGCTGACAATTCTTTTTATCAAACAATAACACCCGAAAAAGACTACGATCTAGACTTCAGCTACTTTGACTACGCAGGACAATCGGATAGTAGTCAACAGAAAGCACGTGAACTGCTGTATAAAGAAGCTGCAAAACCGTTCGATCTTTATTCTATTCCACTGGCCAGGTTTGTACTGGTCAAACTATCAAAGGAAGTTCATCATTTGGGAATATTTATGCACCACGCCGTCACTGACGGAGCCTCAATTAAGATAATTATTGAACAGTTGGGTGAATGCTATTCTTCGTTACTGAATAATTATCAGTTAAATATTCCGCCACAAAGATTAAACTACATCGATTACAGCAATTGGGAGAGGAAGCTACTAGATGGTGGCGAAATGGAGAGACAACTAGAGTTTTGGAAAAACAATTTAGACAATGTAGCCACTATTATGGATTTGCCGCGAGATCGTTCACGCCCCGCCATTCCATCGTATCGAGGCGCAACGGTCTTCTTTGATATTCCAGAACTTGTTTCAGAAAAATTGATGAAAACTGCCCTTGAATGTGGGGCAACACTTTTCACATCTCTGGTATCTACGTTTGCATTACTCATTCGAGTGTATTGTCAAGCTGACGACGTAGTTGTGGGTGCCTTCTTCTCTGGAAGGCACAACCCCGGTGTTGAAAGTCTAGTAGGTTACTTCGTGAACACTCTTCCTGTAAGAGTTCAGTTCGAGGAAAATACCACATTCAAAACCCTTTTGAAATATGTGAGGAATTTGATGCTTGACGTTCTTGATAACCAGGATGTTCCATTTCAGAAGATCCTAGAATGCTTGAATGTGCCACGTGATACTTCTTATCACCCCATCATTCAAGCAGCAACTGTTCTTCAAGAAGGTTTTGCAAACATGCACTTTGACGATGGACTTTCTATCGACGTTCAGACCTTCGAGCAATTCACTGCAAAGTTTGACTTGAACTTGGAGTTTGTGAGACAAGAGAGTGGAAAGTTGAGTGGCCATTTCGTATACAACACTGATATATTCAACCGTTCTACCATACAAAGAATGAGCCACAATTTGTTACACTTGTTTGAAGTGCTAACAACAAACCAAGACGCGCCTTTTAGCTCTTTAGACTTGCTACCACCATGTCAATCAGCCCTTATTAAGTCGTTTAACAGGACGGGAGATTTTTGCAAGCTTCGCATGCACCAGCAATTTGAACAACAAGCAGAGCTTGTACCAGACAGTATTGCAGTTGAAGAAATTGACAGGCACATAACGTACAGAAGCTTAAACGCAGCTTGTAACAAATTGGCACGGAAATTGCGTTCTTTTGGGATCGTTCCAGACGCCGTCGTCGGCGCTGTATGTGAGAGAAATTTAGAATTCGTTGCCTCTGTCTTAGGAATTATGAAATCTGGCGGCGCTTTTCTTTCAATTGAAGCGACTCTTCCGAAAAGTCGTATCGATTTGATGCTCGAGGACGCCGGTTGTAAAGTCATTGTTACCACAAGCAAAGTTAAATCAACAGGGGTTCTCGATTCCTTTCTGGGGGAAATTGTGCTGGTTGATTTAGAAAAGTACACTACACGCTATGAAAATGATGCATTTGATGATAATGACTACGCCAATTTGGAAAACGTTTCCGATTCAAGACATCTGGCATATATTGTATACACGTCAGGAACAACAGGAAAACCGAAAGGGATTATGATTAATCATTGGGGCTGTGAGTGTGTGGTTGCTCGATCATGTAAAGAGTACGGTATCACACATGGAACAAGAGTAACACAATTTTTCCACATAATGTTTGATATAGCTTATCAAGAGATGCTAATGACTTTAACCAGTGGAGCGACACTGGTCCAGCGAGAAAAGAACTTCCTTAATACTTTGAAGAAAGTTGACGTAGCGTTGATGTCGCCATCTGTTCTGGCTTCTCTGGAACCTAGTGATTTTCCAAATATTAAAACGGTTGCTGTTGTTGGCGAAATACTCCCAGAGTCTGTAGTCAATAAGTGGGAGAAACACGTAGAGCTCTACAATGAATATGGTCCGTCAGAAATAACGATTGTTTGTACTTGGGGGTTGACAAATGGAAACCCCCAAGTTACTGTTGGAAAACCTATTACCAACTGTTCAGTGCACATTTTAGATAACAACTTAAGGCCAGTCCCTATCGGAGTGAAAGGTACAATGTACCTTGGAGGAACTGGGGTTGCTAGAGGATATGTAAAGCGGCCGGAATTGACACAACAGAAATTCATCAATAACCCCTTTGGCGAGGGAAAACTTTATAATTCGGGTGATTTAGGTTCTTGGACTGAAAATGGAGAAATTATAGTAGCAGGTCGCAAAGATAGGCAAGTTAAATTAAGAGCTTTCCGTGTAGAACTCGATGAAGTCGAGCATGTTATGAGGATGCAGGATGGAATTTCAAACGCAGCATCTGTAGTGAAAAATGACGTTCTTGTGGGATACGTAACACCAGACATAGGAAGTGCTGGTGTTTTTCAACTGAAGAAAAATCTACAAGACACACTCCCTCTCTATATGGTTCCATCAGTGATAGTTCCTTTATCAGAATTTCCTATGTCAAGTTCAGAAAAAATTGACTACAAAAACTTGCCTGAACCCAATGTTGGTGACATCGAGATATTGACTAAAAAAGAAGAAATTTTGATCCAAATATGGAGTGAAATTCTACAAATCGATCCATCAAAAATCAAAGTAAGTGACTCATTTTTTTTCCTGGGTGGTGATTCTATTTCTGCCATGAGGGTATTTTCTGAGGGAAAAAAGCGCAGACTTCGTTTCACAGTACAACAAGTATTCCAGTCCAGAAGTTTGTCTCAACTTGCACACTTGGCAAAGTTTGTCAGTGAAAAGAAATCTGCCATGAAGGACAACAACAAGGAGATATCGGGCAATGTGCCCTTCACCCCTATTCAAGAATGGTTTCTCCACTTAAACCTTCGTAACCGCAATTGCTTCAACCAGTCGCTACTGCTCAGACCATTGCTAAACATGAACCCAACAATCCTCCAAAATGCCATTCATGAACTTATCTCCCATCACGATATTTTGCGAGCTTCCTTCACTTTTAAAGAAGGTGGGAATGCGACTCAGGAAATCCAACCATGTGACAAAGCTCTAACACCAAAGTTGATTCACAAGAAAATTGATGAAGACCGACTGGATGGTGAACTGGGAAAACTTCAGAATTCTTTGGATTTAAAATCTGGTCCGCTTCTGGCTATTGGTCTATTTGATATTGTTGGCCAGCGGCAGTATCTGTTCATAACTATCCATCACTTGGTTGTGGACCTTGTTTCTTGGCAAACCATCCTGGAAGATCTCGAAACATTATGTCGCGGAAACTCCCTGCAACCAAAAACTTCTTCATTCAAAGAATGGTCAGAGCTTCTGATTTCCGAATATTCTCCTAGCCTCAATGCAGATGATTGGCCAGAATTGGAACAAAGCAGTCCCTTAAAATTTGACTTTTCGAAAAACATGGAAAGCATCGAAAGCGAAAGTCGTATGCTTGAATCAATAGAGCTAGACAAAAATACAACAAGCAAATTACTTAGTCTTAGAGGGACTCAAGGATTCGACAGCACTTCGATGAACGACGTTCTTTTGACTGCTCTAATTGTGGCTTACTATGAGAGAACTGGTGAAACATCATTGACTGTCGATCAAGAATGGCACGGGAGAGCACCTTGGACTGACAAAATCGATCTTTCTCGAACTGTCGGTTGGTTCACTGCTATGTTTCCTGTTACACTGGCTTTGAAAAAAGGCACAGATAACCTACTGGAACACCTTGAAGAAATAAAGCGACGAATCAAAAGAATTCCTAATAACGGTATGCCGTACGGGGTTATGAGGTACTTGAAAAAGGACAACGATCCAAGGTTTTACCAACACAGTGACGTTGTTTTCAATTACCACGGGAGTGCCACGATGTTTTCTAAAGAGAATAGCTTGTGGGATGTTTGCAAAAACGGTGACTACACTTACAACAATCAGTGTAAATACGAAAAGATCACTCACATGTTGGCTATTGAGTGTTATATTTCTGATGGATGCCTTCACGCCTTCTTCGTTTTTAGCAAAGACCTTCATAAGCCTAAAACCATTCAGTTATTGGCACAATCGTGGAAGAAAGCAACAGAGAACATCGTGGAGTCACTTCAGCTATGTTGCACAATTTCTGATATGCCTTCGAAAACTGATGAAAACAAAGTGAAGACAATGGAAAATGCATTGAAAGCAGCGCATATCAGTTTGGACGACGTGGAAGATATTTATGCGTGTACACCTCTACAAGAAGGATTAATATTCTCTCTACTTCAAAACAAGTCGTCCTATTTAGTGCAGTTATGTTTAAACATAACAGGAAGGCTTGATGTTGAAAGATTCAAACATGCCTGGAGTATCGTTATTAAACGTCACACAGCTTTGCGAACGAGCTTTATTATTGATTCCGGAAGCCATTCTTTGATTCAAATAGTAAGACGCCAGTCTGATCCTCAATGGGAAGTGGGATCCTGGATTGAATCTGAAGAAACGGAGAGTGGTTTTGTAAACTTAGACAGGGCGAAGGGATTCAGTGCAAACGGAATTCTAATTAGATTTGCTCTACTGAAAACAAGCGAGTGCAGCCACAAGTTTATTTGGACCTTCCATCATTCGGTTGTTGACGGATGGTCTTCTCCGCTCGTCCTCAGAGACGTTTTGAAAGTTTATCATGCTCACGATCTTCCACCCGCCCCTTCATTTCGTCTGTTTGTGGAAAATTGCAAATCTCGTGACATGTCCGCTGCAAAAACTTTCTGGTCACAGTACTTGTCAAATCTGAAACCAAAGCGTATCTTGACTTTGTCGACAATTCAAGAATCCTCTGAATGTGGCAAAAAGCAGGTGTTGCGCACATTTTCTACAAAGTTGGAAGATCTGAAACAATTTGCAAGGGAAAACAGTTTAACGACGACCTCTGTTATGTATGGCGCATGGGCATTAGTTTTGGATCGGTATTGCAGTAGCCCCAGGAAAGACGTAGTCGTGGCCGTTGTCGTCGCATCGCGAAGTGCTGACATTGAAGGAGTCGAAGACGTAGTTGGTCTACTGCTCAACACCTTGCCACTTCGCATAACTTTGCCTTCTGACGAAAGAGTCACTTTTACAGATTGGCTAAAGACCATCCACGAGAATCAAGCCGCAATAATGGCTTATGATTATAGCAATTTAGCTGACATACGAAAATGGAGCGGTCTTCCAAGAGATCAGAATCTGCTTGATACTCTGGTTACATACGAAAATTATCCAGCGTTTGAAAACCTGAAAGACCAAGAAATCGATTTTTTTGACATCCATGGATACGAAGACATTGGTTTGCCTTTGGGAATGCTTTTCGGTGACGACGGCGAATATCTCATGGCTAAGTTCATGTACGACGCAAATAGCGTTAGCGATCAATTAGCCCTCCAGATGTTGACTCACTTGAACAACCTTTTAGATGAGATACTCCTTTCTGATAGCTCAAAACCAGTCATTCATGCCGAGATTGACATTAAATATGCTAGTGTCGCAAGTCCAGTAATTGACGACGTGACATATTCGCTCTGCATTAAGGATCAACACAACCGATATTGTCCAAACGGCGTTATTGGGAAGTTGTATATACAAATGAATAAGGGTAATTACGTGATTTACACTGGTGTTCTTGCAGCATCACAAATAAACGGTGACATAACAGTCGTTTTGGATAACGAAGTCAACTCAATACCACAGGAACTGGACGGGATTGACGGGTTGCGAGGCTGTTTTATTTCTAAAACTAATGAAGGTGTATTTGCCTTCATTACTTCCGACTATACCATGCCCCCAGCGACATTGAAGGATATCAAATCGATACTTGGAAGGACACATGCACCATTATGTGTTCTACCAGTTGGCTTCACCGTTG
Organism: Phoronis australis; assembly: GCA_002633005.1. Lineage (NCBI taxonomy): Eukaryota > Metazoa > Phoronida > Phoronidae > Phoronis > Phoronis australis. The sequence goes on from NMRA01000080.1 coordinate 84,734, forward strand.
TCAGTAAAAACGTTCTTAAAGAGATAACCGAAATACCGTCCGAGGTCGGACAAACGGAATCCAAACAATCGTGGCAAGGTTACAGTGACGTCATGGAAATGTTGACAGACAAGGAATTGATTCTTCGCGACATGTGGGCAAAACTCCTGAAAATGGACTCAAGCGACATAAAACTTGACCACTCTTACTTTGATCTCGGTGGCACTTCAATATCAGCTATCAGTTTAGTATCTATGGCTGAAAAAAGCGGGCTACAATTTAGCCTGTCAGATGTAGTGCAGCTTGAAACACTTGCAGAAATAGCCGCAGTTGCCGAGTTAAAGGCGGACGAGGGCGACATGTTGGTTTGTTTAAGCAGCGGCGATACCGGCAAAAAACCTGTCATCTACATTCACGCCAGTGACGGTGGGGTATCGTCATTTTCTTACGTTGTTGGTAAGTATAGTATTCTATAGGAAGTGCACTTTTCAACGACATTTAACGGGAAAGCCATTGGTTTAGTTAATCTTACTGAACTTTAATCTGTAATTCGTTTTGTTCAGTAAAATGAAACATGGCGGTAACGCTTGCTCCGACACCACATTAATGTTGAATAGGCTTAGCTTTTCATGTAATTGTCAGGTGAGCAATGTATAGTACGCTATATATGTTGAGGTAACTGATGACGATATAATGCTGCTGCCTCAAAACTAGCATGCGAATTCAAGCATCTTCTCACGCGATCTAAATACATGAACAACTGGTATTTCAAGAGGTTGGCTATTTGCAATTCAAAACTGCTGTGTTTGCGGACGTGTTATACGCATCGAACACCAAGGAGCTTCATGATATATGACCCTGTTCCAACGAATACTTCCTGTAGAACGGTTAAAGCTTGTCACATATAGTTGATGTTCTTAATTTCACTATAAAATGCTGCACTAAGGTGCCAAAAGTTTGTTACGCCCTACTTAAAAGTTCAATTTCATGATTTGATTGGCGATCGCCGAAATTTATCGAAATGCTCTTGAACACAAATTCGTACTCCCTTTGTACACCAACTCGTATCTGTGCCTCTGTATTTGAGATATGTTATACGGGAACTGGGGACGTATGTGTGAATTTTTAATGTATTTACATGTTTTATAGGCTCTCTGAAGACGCACCCGGTGTATGCCTTCCGTTTTCTGCTTGGTAGTACACCATTCGAGTCAATTCCTCAACTTGCCTCGCTGTATGTAGAGCGAATGAAGCAGTTAGACTTCTTTTACAAGGACACTCCGTATGTTCTAGTTGGGTATTCGTCAGGCGGGGCTATAGCTTTTGAAATTGCGCTGCAGCTTCAACAGATTGACCGGAGACCGGAAACTCTAGTTATTCTTGATGGAAGTCCAGATTTAATCACAAAATCGTACACGAGAATGTTGAAGAGCTCCGAAAAGCAGATGGGGACTTATGAGAAATGGCTTCAAGACACATGGAATGAAAAAGGTCTGAACGAAGACGATTTGAAGGTTGGACTGTCGCTCTTTCGAGAAACTCTGAATATTTACGCCTCCTACGTTCCTTCCACCATTTACGACGGAGACGTCAAACTGGTACGTGCAACTGATATACTAACAGAAGGACCGCTATCTGAAACTCTTGCTGAGCTTCAAAAACAAGAGCGCGACTATGGCACCCAACGTTTGTGCTCTAAACCAGTGCGAGTTGTTGACGTTGATGGCGACCATTACACCATGATGAGAGACGAAAAACAGATTATAGCGAAGACTGTTGTCGAATAGTCCGTGTAAAAAGCTATATTTCTGTTCCACTGGAACCGCTGTTGCTGTTAGGTACATAAAAATTCACAAGGGAGCCCTATATATAATTATATATATTCATCTGAGAAACGAACTGTTAAACCATGTTGCGTAAGAATGTTTAGCACGGACATGATTTCGCGCTTTTGCGTAGTGGAATCTCTATTTAGAACTGTGTTATGGTCGTTGTTAAGGACATTTGGTGAAATTACGAGTTACACCTATTAGTTGGGGCGATGAGACTCATTAAATAAGTACACTGTATTTAAGCCAGTCAGTTTGGTGGCAATGGAATACAACCAATTAGGGAGACTGGTGAGTAGAGACATAGTCTAGCTTACATGCATACTGTTTCTGAACAAGTCCGCGAACATCGCGCTGACAATGACGAATTAGTATCAGCGTAGGCGTAGATCAACCTAACACATCACATCTCTTACACTATGTACCAAGTAGAGTCTATGGAAACAGCCCGTACCCAAAGACGAGTGTAAAATTTCGATTTTAATTTCCATTATCAATGAACATAATAGGAGACGTTACCATGCAACGTCCCTAAGTCGAGGACACAGTCTATATTTATTTCCATTGACGCAGGAGCATAATTTTGGGATATATTATCAGAAAAATGTACGTAAAAGAGGACAGCATGATGAAGATGAAATGATTAAAAACTAACGTTAGTAAAACCCTCAAAAAGCTGAAGATTGGGAACGTAGTGTAATCTCTATTTAGAACTGTGTTGTTGTCGTTGTTAGGGATTTTTGGGGAAATAATGAGTTACAAAAATTAGTGGTGGCGATGATACTCAATAATAAGTACACTGTATTTAAGCCAGTGAGTTTGGTGGCATTGAAATAGAACCAATTAGGGAAACTAGTGAGTAGAGATATAGTCTAGCTTATATGCATACTGAATCTGAACAAGTCCGCGAACATCGCACTGACAATGACGAATTAGTATCACCGTAGGCGTAGATCAACCTAACACATCACATCTCTTACACTATGTACCAATCAGAGTCTATGGAAACAGCCCGTACCTAAAGACGAGTGTAAAATTCCGATTTTAATTTCTATTATCAATGAACTTAATAAGAGACGTTACCATGCAACGTACCTAAGTCAAGGACACAGTCTCTGTTTATGTCCATTGACGCAGCAGCTTAATTTTGGGATATATTATCAGAAAAATGTACGTAAAAGAGGACATCATGATGAAGATGAAATGATTAAAAACTAACGTTAGTAAATCCTACAAAAAAGCAGAAGATTGGGAACGTAGTGGAATCTATTTAGAACTGTGTTATTGTCGTTGTTAGGGATTTTTGGGGAAATTATGAGTTACACATATTAGTGGTGGCGATGAGACTCACTAAATAAGTACACTGTATTTAAGCCAGTCAGTTTGGTGACATTGAAATAGAACCAATTAGGGAAACTAGTGAGTAGGAACATAGCCTAACGTACATGCATACTGTTTCTGAACAAGTCAGCGAACTTCACGCTGACAATGACGAATTTGTATCAGCGTAGGCTTAGATCAACCTAACACATCACATCTGTTACACTATACCAACTAGGGTTTATTAGGGCCTTTCATACTAACGTCGACGCGTCGATGGTTTGGGGAGTTGCGGTCAGTATGAACGCTTAACTCCGGTCCTGGATCGCAGTTAAGAGCTCCAGTTAACATCGCAGTTAATAGGTGGATTTAAGACCGCAGCGTCGACGCTGCGGTGCAGTATGAACGCTTAACTCCGGTCCAATCGAAGTTATCGCCAGGTGCCACTGTTATCGTCAACAGTTACAGAGTAGTGCCGTCACTAATAACTACTTATTGTTTGCTTTAATGACAACCAATCGATTTAAAAATGTGTTTACTGTCATTTAGCACATTTAAATGTTCCAAATTGTCACATTGAAAAAAATCTTAGCGTGCAGCGCTACCTTGCGATAACTTCGATGACGTCAGCGTCACCAACCCTTTTCTTCGATGGTCATTAACTACCGAAGCCAGTATGAACGGTCCAGTTAACTGCGCTGTTTACGTCGACGCTCCGCTCAGACCGGAGTTAAGTCAATATGAAAGGGCCTATTGAAACAGCCAGTACCTAAAGAAAACAACTGGGCAATGTGTTTGAACTGCTGCGGACAGTGTATTTACGGTTGCATTATTTATCATTTCGAATCGACTCTGGTAAATCGAGCTAGGTGTAGTGTGTTGATTACGTTTGGTTAACTAAGATGCTTTATTTTTTTACATCAGCAGCGATGACGTCGTTTGCAAAGGAGGCTTATTTTGGGCAATGACAAAGCTAAACGACTGAAATATATGCGATGAAGTTTTTCTGTTGCTTTTTATTATGACGTTGGTTGTGTTGAATTCCGGGTGATGAGTACAATAAGAGGCTTTTTGAATCTGTGGATCAGCGCGTTTTGAACCAAACTGCACACAGAAGATGTCATTTAAATAACTAAGAAGTACTCCCGATGCTCATTTACAGCAAAACATGTACAACAACTGTCTAGTTCAGATGTAATGTCATATAACATTAAATATGATACATATGATATCACACACAAGAAATGGCCGGGGTACACATGTGCATGGCATGTGAAACAGCAAAGGTGGGCGACAATCTACCAAAACATGTGTATTTACTGGATAATATAGAAAAGTGAATACCAACAAAAACGGGAAAATAAAGATGGTAGGGGCCTAAGAGGCAGGGTTGAGGGAAATAGTGGTTGAAACAGGAGTCGCAAAGCACCATCCAATGCGAAAGCAAAAGTAAGATAAAGAAACCAAAATATTACCTGGGACATGTACCAGTGAAATTTGGTCTGTGTCTCGTGAAACTTTTGAACCGGCTAGGCCGATGTCTAGCGAATATTGAAGTGGGGTAGACTACCACAGTGAAATACGTTGCCTCAGTAGCCCGACGCCTCAAACGTGCTTTCCGTAGCCTTAGCACAGGCTTCGTACTCCCCGTGATGAACATGGGGGAAAACATACACGACGCATGCCCGGCTGAATAGGGGATTCCATTCGTTTACCAGCAAAGGAAAAAGTCCAAACACTAATCCTTGACAACATACAGCCTTAGCAATCACGCGTGGTCATTCCAAAACTGAATCGTCAGCTTAGTGATTGGTCGACGGGCGAATTGGATAAGATCGTCTGCGAATGTCACAGGCTCAGAAGCAAGATGGCATGCCGGTAGAAACTGAATGAAATGACTTTCTCTCAAAAATTTGATGATTTATAGTTGATTTAAGATGTACGCGTATTTAGACGGACAGCAATTACAAACGTCTAATGTTTCGTCTCACACCTGCCAACACCCAGGGCCCTAGGAGGCGGGGAGCCGGAGAGCCATATTTCCGGGGGCTCAGCCCTTGATGAAGTTCAAGTGGCCACCCCTTTCGTGTTTTTATTGACGATTTCTTAAGGTTCCGCTCACAGAGAGAGGGTCCAGTGTTGGAATCGGTTACCTCTATTTTCAATTTTTTGTGAAATCGCACAACCGCGGCTTTCATGTTGATAAAGGTCACTTCTTGCACGGCCACACGACGATAGAATGAACATTCACACTTTTCCAAGCTGGTTTAGGCTTTCATCTTAAGGTGTCCCATTGTAGACGGGACCCTGTCTCGGTGGGGGCGGTTTGGAGGTATTGTCCCTTTGTTCCTTTATTCATGTAAATCCGACACTGCCAAGTATTCAAGAAGGGAAGTCGAGATTCCGAATTCATCAAAAACACAGCACAACAGTAGCCTATTATGAAATCAACCTAAACAACCAAAAGATGGGAACAATACAATAGGATATACTGAATAGGATTGACCGCCATGTAAAAAGCGGAATTTTGAAGAACGTGATAAGTTACACAAAAGGGCTATTTCCGATGGTTTGTTATAAAATAATGTTACTTTTTTCCATAGTATATCAAGAACATCGTTACAAGTAGAGTTGTTTGTAAGGAATTCGCACTTGTCGAAACGACTGTCGGGGCTACGATTTGTGATGATCGTGTACATGTCAAACGGGGCTGTTCGGAGTACTCGTAATCATAAACAAAGATTTCAGCGTTTTTTTTGGACTTCAAGTTTAACTCGTGAATCGTTATAGGCACCTCTGAAATGAGCAAACTACACCTAAAACGAATGCCACAATTCCTTTGCTCCCCTGGTTGCACGTCAAAAATCTGCAAGCATGCTTGCGGAAATGCTTATAACACTCCGTTTTGATAACAAATCTGTTGGTTCCTACGAACATTTTCAGATGCATATAAGATTTTTGACAATTAGGGGTTAATCTTGAAAGACTTGATGATTTTCAGCGAATTAAGTTGCAACATGAAATTGGAAAAACTTTATAATCCTACCCCCAATTTGTGAAGTACACTTAAACGATTTTTGCCTATTTAAAATAACTCTCCGATATTGATAAAATTACGGAACGGGTTGATATCTTTTTATTTTATTTTTAAACTTGAAGTACAAAAAACAGTGGTAGATTTTGATAGTCAGCGAAGCTTAAATAGTTTAGTTAATTGGCATTAATTCACTCACGCTCACGCTCACGCTTACACCAGCCTCCCGTTAAGTAACGCTAGGACCTCGCTAAAAAGCAAGAATTCACAAGATTACGTGAGATATTGCCGTGTATTTTAAATGAGAGCACGTGACTTTGGCTAGATGTCGTACATTCAAAAACTTATTCAATTTCCCACCCTTACCTCCTAGTTTTCGTCATTCCCTCGTACTGTGGCCGGGCTTTTTATCGCCCATCTTACCAGAGATTACCAATTATACGTTATTTACCTGTATTCATGATATTTTAATTGTACTAGTCGTAATAAGTGACCTTACATCGCCTACCTCCATCAATCCTTTTCATCTCTGGAAACGAGCTTGCGACGTACGTATCAATATATCTATTATTCGGGACATATGTCGATCATAAATAGTTTTATAAAGGTATTTTCGAGAGCGAGTCCGTGTTCGAATTGTAGAAATAGTATATTGGAGCGATCGAACGATATCAAACGACAGGTACGTTATAGGCTAACTAAGCCATGGATTCGATCGTGTTTTTCCTGAGCCTTCTAATTCTGTAGATATTGGACTACTAACTGAACAGACTTGGCGAGAAAAGTGCTGTACTGTATAAACTTAGTGTCGCGCGGTGTTATTGAGTCGTAAATTTGGCCGCCGAAAAAAGTTTCATATACAAATGTTGTGTTGACGTTAGGCAAAGTCTCGTACCATTCACTTACAAGTAGTTCCATTGCCACACCAGGCGTAATTGTCATGTTTATTGCCCCCCGCAGCCGAGTGGGTAATGAACTGTAGAAATCGCTGACAAAAGCGTGTCAAGTTTATTGCCCCTAGCCTGTAACCCCTGAGATTCTATCACGATCATGTTGGGCAATATTACACCACAGTACGTGAAACAATAATGTGATTTGTAACAGGAATGATCTCATCTCTGTCCCTATACTAGCATGTCATCGTCGGTACTAGCACATTCGAATAAATTGATCATTACCGGTTATTTGGTGAGGAACCATCAAGTCCAAGAACTTTAACTTGGTGACTTGTCATTGTCCCGGTTTGTCATGTGACACCCTGTATAGCGGGCCACCTCGTGGTTTCGGGAGTTCGGTCACTCTTTCTAGCGTCGTACACTGGCAGACGCGACATTTCGGCTCTACCAAATTCAACCGAAGCGGCCCTGGAGTCTGGACTCCATTTATAATGGATGCGTAAGCCCATGCACTTAGGTTTAGCCCCTTAAACAGTTCGACTGTATATCTAAATTCACCCCTATTTACTCCCAAAGCAAGTGATCGTTCTCGTATAAGTTATCCCCGCAGAATGCTGGGGTTTCGTCGTCTAACAGCTAAGACGCATCAATCACAACGCACCGGCGCCCACCGCACTTAAAGTCCCTGTCTCACGCGTTGTTAACCCTTATTACATGGTTAGAAGATGTTATAAGGATCCAAGAAGTACCTACCCCCATAACTAATACACGATCCGTACTCGAAAACAGTTTAAATGAACGCGCCACTCACGATTCGCACCCGAAGAAACACCGCCATTTTGAACTTGCCGCGAACCCGGAAGTACAATTCATTCAGGAACCCAGGCCGAGAAAACGCCGTCAGTGCGACTGGTGCAGTGCCTGCACTGTTACCAGCCAGCAAACGGGGATTAAAAAAAATCGACAGCGCGCCTTAAATTTGATAAAATCAAACTACGCGGACACTTTGCTGAAGAAATGTGGCGAATAAATTTTGACAGAAATTATTTTGCTAGACTCGGGACCGCAGCCTATCGACCCGGTGCGGATCGAGACCAGACACTGGCGAACGGTAAATGCATGCGGTTGCAAGCTGTTTTGTCGAAGTAAAATGGTCAAATGATAAATGCTGCATATATTCAAGGGTCGTTTCAGACCGTCACTTGCATGAAATTACGGGCTGGTTAGTCCTGTGTCACACTGCCGCGGCAGACCTTAGTTAGCGCTCAGTCACCAGCTACCGGTGAAGACTATAGTCAAGTGAAATACAGCTTTTTTGTTAGTAGGCCTATACAGCCTCCCGTTCAGTAGCGCTAGGCCTCGCTAAGAAGCAAGACTTCGCGAGATTACGTGAGATATTGCCGTGTATTTATAAATGAGAACATGTAACTTTCACTAGGATTTTGCAAGGTTCTAGCGTAGGTCCTAGCGTCTACTGAACGCACGCCAGCTTTGCGCCAAGACTACCCTTAGGCCTAACTGGTCGCTGGCCACAAACACAAAAAACACGAAAATTGAACAAAGTTTCTTTTTTGTAGCAACGTTTGTCAAAATGTATCAACGTTAAATCTTCACAAATTACAAAGTAGCCGATTGAACATGCCTTTCAGTTCAGCAAAAGTCGACATTGTAGGTGCCGCCANCAAAACCATTACGGCAAACAGATGGTGCTGTATGTAATGGTGCTTTACTAACAGGCAGCGCAGCTTACAGTCATGTGACATTCTTGTGTGAACTGAATCATGACCCAGCACCTTGACCTACATTCTACAGCTGCTGACGTCACATCGCCGTTGTGACAACGTGACATGACGAGCTCAGTGCTTCACTCTTTGTTTATGCTGTCAGCTGTTATTGATCATGGCCACCAACATGTTCATAGTGCATGGTTCAGTTCGTTAAATAGATATTATATAAGTTGAAACCACTCTCTTTTGCCTTAGTGTTGATAGAACATAAAATATTACAGTCGTTTCTACTTGGCGGTGAACCATCAGCTGCCGTGCCGTGCCACGGCCAGTCCGGTCTGCTGGGCTCAGTGTTGTTGGCTAAGAGAACGAGACACTGAACGAAAAAGAAAATATCGCAAGAGAATAAAACCTAACATGTATATCACCATGTATAATTCAAGCATAATTTAAAAAATATAGTGGTTATATTTCAACCTAATTAAAATTATGGTTGTTGAGTTGCCAAAATCTCGCCGGGCGGAAAAGTGGCCGGGCCCGGTTTAATAGCCTCACCATGGTCACGTTCATTGAATATATATTTTACCCGAGCAACCACAACAGCGTAGATTATTAACACTTTCATCTTAATTTTATGTTATAAACAGTTATTACAAATGGGGTTTTAAACATGGAATGTCGGACACAAAGATTTCTTTTCCACACAAATTCGCCACTCATCACTGAGGACATACACTGTCTGGTTCATGAACTCTCGTGACCTGTGGCTACAGTCAGCAGCAGCAGAATGTAGGTCAAGGTGCTTGGTTAAGATTCTCTGGCAGACAGTCTTATTTGAGACGGTCTCTGTTTGAGCATAGACTATGTTTGAGCGATAAAATGACACGTGATTGATGAGAAGCGCCATCTGTTCGCCGTAAAGGTTTTGGATGAGCGGGTACCTTTTGCGTGATAGAGTGTAGTTCCTGAACTGATGAGCCGGAAATGTGGGTACGGAAATAACCGATGACAACCGGTAATCATACGCTCAGAGAGAAGGGTCAAATACTGTTAAAAAATCGCTTTTGGCAAGAAAGGCGAAAAGAATATAAAGAAAGGGTGTCGAAAATAAGAATTTATGTAGTAAGTATTTTCGGATACTAGAACTGCATGGGCAGTTTGCAACAAGGACTTTAAACCCTACAGAACAAAAAAACGACAATGTCCGACAACGCTACCCATGCCGCGCCTGTGAGTAAACGTACTAGCGACTGTACAGTTTAAATGCTGCATAGGCCTACTATATACTACAACTTGGCGATTGTTTCTTTTGACTTAAAAGTACGTTCGTTTTTAACACTAAAATAGTTCACAAGTCCTGCCCCGGGCTCGATGATAACGAGACGCCCCGAGCGCCCTCGATTACAGATTTAATTATTCACATATTCCTCCGATTCTTTGGCACAAGTTGTGGTAAAGGAAAAAATGGATGACCATGAGGCCAATAATTACAAAAATTCTTTTTACTGAACAAAAAATTTCACTAGATTGCCCAAATGAATATTCAATCGTCCACTGAGATGAGTTCACGCACTGAGCACTGCAGTCTGAAGCACGTTTTTCATATAACCAATAGGTGGCGCGTTATCTAGTAAGAGAAAAAAGTGGCGGGCAGGAAGCAAGCTAAATAGATGATAAAATAACTTAATTTCACATTTTAAGCTTCAGTAATCTTCAGTTGGTACGGGTAAGTTATACATCTAAGGGTTTTAGAATTCAAGGACCAATAGAAATGGACAAAACTGAGCGCAGCGACTTCGGCTCCGTCGTATTGCAGATCTTCTTGTTGAAATCTTGTTCACTACTGCAGACACCAGACAGTACTGGGGATTTTTTTTGACAAACTGAGTGACTATTCCCATGTGACTGCAATAGTTGGCACTACCTTCCTGCAGCGTTGACCCCAATCAAGGGTGTAGTTCAGGATGGGGGTGGAATTATCCCCTCGTTTTTACAGCCTGAAAGGACAGTTCTCCTAATTAAAGTAAAATTCATTCTGGTTATTGTTTACAGTCATGACGATATTGGCCTACACACATGATTTTGGTATTGTTCTGTTCCTAGCAATGTTATCTGTCCAAAAATACATGGAAATGTTTCCTCTCCTGTCCCCTTAGTATTACATCATCAAATTTCTGCACGCACTGTTTCCCGGTAGGTATTTGCCATGTTGAATGGAATTAAGGAATCATCTGTTGTAGGCAAACACCATTCAGAATTGAAGATGCTGTTTCATTCATTAGTGTAATGGGCATTATTGTCTTATTGTCGAGTAGGCTCTGAACATACTTCATAAAGGTAGGTCAAGTAGGATACTAGTGTCCTGTTTGTTTACACAATGGGTAACTTGACCGTGGGTGATGACACCATCTGAATGCCAGGCCACAGACATGCAGTGCTGGACTTCAATGGAACAATTTATTTTGACCAAAAACATATACCGTTGTGGTCGACATTAGATAATTTATAATTAACTTTCAAAATTAAGTGAGAAAAATGCAACAAGTGAATTAACCGAATGCTCAGGCACATTCCAGTCATAGACAACAAATGTATGATCACTGCCGTACATCAAACATCAAGTTGAAACGTAAACATAACCACTACACACTTGTAATGTGGCAGTCTGTACTAACTTACCCCCACTTGCGAACACAGGACTAATTCATAATGGCCTTTATGCAGCGTACATCCTAGCACTAATCTGGTTGCCCTGGCAAAGACTCCTAATGTATCATTTGGATGCCCTGTCAATCAGAATTTCTCCAGTTTGGACACCCACACTGTAAGATTGCTAGGACTCCCAGCTAATGATTGAGAAAAGTTGGCCCTTTCAACTCAGACAGAAATATACAATGTAATGTTGCAATGTTTAAACTATTTTCAAAGTATTTAGTAGACATGTCCATCATTAGGAGTGTTTGGTTGCCAGTGTGTCTCTGCTTTCAGTGCTCTCATATCCCAGTGCAATTCAGTACTTTATATATTGGGACACTGGCCTTGGTTAACTCCAAACTGGTGTTTCAGAGCTGTTGTTTCATGTACTTCATCTTTTTTAAAAACATCAAATGTGAAATAAAAGTTATTATTTTAATAATACGATGTGCCACAAGAATATCCCTATTTAAAATGTTTGAGTTTGCACCTGTTTCATGCTTTTCTAGATATGGAGCAGCAGTCACCTCTTGCCAAAATGTAAACCACATCATCTGTGGATTTTTCTTGTGTTGGTAACTGCAGCTTTGATGACTCATTTTGTAGAATATAAAGCTAGTAAAGATGATACGATAAACTTAAAACAGCAATTTGACTTGAAATCGCCAAAAGCAGTGCACTCATCGTTCAACCAGTATCTGGAATATCTAGTACCTGCTCAGTAAGCTATTTGGCTGTTTTCGTAAATTTAGACATAAAAGTCTTGATCAACAGTTTTTTAGTACTTAAAAAAGCCCAATACAAGGGAGCTGTTTTTGTAAACTTAGGTGTAAAAGCCTTGTTCAAAGCATTTTTTGTAAAAAACCTCACTGTGTCTGTGGGAGGAGGGGTTACTGGTGAATGGTGGTGGGATTGGGGGTAATGCGTCGTTGGAATCATGGACGCCCTGGAATATTGGGAACCCCATTTTGGACACCCTATTTTTGAAATCCTGGACAAAGCCCTGACTTCTTGCACTGATCGGAATGAGCATGGGTGTATTCATTTTGCAGTACCAAATCTTCGATTCCGGGATGCGGTTTAGAAAAGTTCGACAGCGTTATATTACGAATAATAATATATGTTTTTGTTGAAAATACAAGATACAGTAGTAGGAGATATACATACAGATGTTACCAGAAATACTCGCATAGAATTTACATGTATGGACATTAAAATGATTTCGATGGTATGATGAATGACCGAGGCAGCTGCTTGCAAACGTGATCGGGGATAGTTTCAGCCTAAGTGGCCGAAATGAAGCACACCCAACGCACCGCAAGCCTGACAAGCTACACTACATAACAGTTAGTTAAAAGGGGTAAAAGTGATTGTGTAAGGTGTACGAGGAGTGTATGAAAAACACTGCAAGCTAGTGCAAGATTTAAGTTATTAGACTGTGGAACCTGGGCTGCCCTGCTCAAACGTGGAGCTGGGCATTTTACAGCCTCTGGTCACGAGTGTAATGGCTGAAGGAAGGTCGTCAGATGCTCTGAAATAGCCAGAATTACCTTATACAGCGTCCCATGTATGGGATTCCCAGCAAGGCCAAGACTACGGACCATGTAGCAACAATCAGTCATAAATTACTCAAAGTACTGTAAGCCTATCAAGGCGGGCAGAGACCTCTGCAGATAGTTATCTGATGTCCAGAAGGTGGCACATGCATTCCTGTTACATTAGCAACAGGTGTCGCTGTAATTTTGGGTTGAGTGAACATGGCGGTTTCATCCAGATAGCACTAATATTTGAAGATAAAATAATGAGGAAATGTGGGGGACACGTTCATATATTTTTGGCCTGGGAATGATAGCCGGAATCGAACGATGCCAAAATCGTGTGTAGGTCAATGTCATCATGTTATGAAAAATTACCAAAATTCGTTTTCAATCTAATCAAAAAAGCGGACATTTTAAAGGCTTTTCTACTTTGGGAATTCCAGGTCAGTTTATCCCTCGTTTAGTGTCTACTCCAAACCACAGCTTTTTCGAAATCCAGATGTCAATGAAAATACAGTTAATGGATTGCATCCCGACTCCCAACGACTGAATTTATGAAGGCAAACACATCCATCCCAACTTCACTAGTACTGGTCAACTAACCGAATACAGTTATACCATGATTTTTGTCCAATTTTCATCGTACTTTTTCTAGGAAATTTATATACTCAATAGGATTAGGGATTTCTATGCCTGGAAGAAAAACAGTAATAGTCTGATACATGGCTGACTGGTCCCTGATTTGAGAACCAGTTACTCCCACTGAATAACGCCTATTGGCAGCTGTTGTTACTGGTTCTCAATCTGTAAGTAGAAATGATCTGTCTGCAGGTGTTGTGTTCTGTGAGAGCCAGACTAGGGCGTCTTCATATGCTTCACATTCAGCTCTAAAAGACGAGGATTTTCCAACCCGTGCTGTTGGCCATTCAAAGAGGCGTTGACCCTCGTGAGTCCAAGCAACTGCTGCCCAAGCCGTAGTGTCATCTCTTAGTGAGCCGCCCGTTGCAACAATGATTGTGGGAGATTGTTCTTCAAGTCATTCCAATACAGTTGCTTGGTTGATATAGTCAGCTGTTTCCCGCCAATGACAGCCTCCAAATGACGGCCTCCAAATGACGGCCTCCAATCTCCATGGTGTTGATGACAAAGTTTGTGGCTTTGGACCACTCTATGCTGTTGATGTTCTCCATTGGACATACCTCTTCGACAAGCTCCCTAGCTCCGATAACCCATGATTGAACAGTTTTCAGCCTCTGTGCAGTGTGCTCATCACTATGCTCTCTCAAGTCCAGGTACAGAGGATGAGAGTTGGTTGTAGCTGCCTTTAGAAATGCTTGGGCTGCTAGTGTCTTGTGTTTAGTACAGATGCTATTGATACCTAACCAGTATTGGAGACTGTCTACTGGAGTGGGTCTAGGTGCACTGGTTACTATCCTCATGGCGTGGTTTTGAATTCTCTGTAGTTTGGTCGTTGACTGTTGGGAGGCACATAGGCACAGATGGAGCCCATACTCAGATCTTGCGCTGACAGTTGCATTCATGAGCTGAACCAGGCTCTTTTGTTTGATCTGCTGGGCTGCTGCATATCTCAACACTGACAGGCTCTTGGCACCTTTCTCAGCCAGGAATTCTACATGGGATTTCATCGTCATTGTTTGATCCATCTTAAGTATCAGTCCATGGATCCACCGACCACTGTACAGCCAACAAGCGGCAAGGTGGGGGGTCAGCCATTCAGATCCTTGTTTAGTCTGATAAATCACATTAGGGATGAGAGAAATTGGGTGAAGTATGACACCACAAAGTTTGGTGGTTTAGGAGATACAAGGGAAGTGTTCTGGGGGGCAGAATGAGGCAATTTCTTGGTGTGGAATGAGTCCTTTTTGACCAAATTTTCTACTCCGGTTTCTGCTTCGAACAGAATCACTTCTGAACAATTTTGATAATACATGATAGGTTCATGACCAATGTCAGCAAAAACGGCACCGACACTGCAATATCGGTTACCATGGTAACACTGGAACTGTTTCCGGGGAGGTACATTTCCTTCTTGTGAAAAACCAGCAGTAAGTTGTACCCTTATAGCGAAGCTGCCCCCGCGAGAAAACTAAAAATAATAACATGGACATGTAGAAGACTCCATGCCCTTGAAATTAAAACAATAAAAACTTTGTCAGCCCTTCAGGCAGGTTTGGTAATAGGTGTCTGAATTTCACTATTTTCAGACCGCGTAT
>NMRA01000080.1:103215-174294 GCA_002633005.1 Phoronis australis
ACTCAAAACCAATTGGAAATTTAAACAAAACAGAAATGAAGTGAATCTCTAAATTAAGGTTAAGCAACTATTATAGATTAAAACACGTTTTTTACACGCTAAGCTTCGACCGGGAAATTATCGTCTGCTAAAGTAGGTTACCACTGGTAACTGAATATAATTCTCAAGTCAAAGATCCAGACGACACAATACCCGCATTCAAACTGGAGATCGGTGATTTACAAGTAAGAGGACATAAGAGAAAAATTTCACTGAATTAAGATATTATTTTTTTGGAAATTATGTGTCTTATTTTTCGTAGCGTATAAGTACAGTACAATGCGGTTGGTTGAACGTGCGATTATTGCGCGTGCTCATTTAAGTATTCTATTTTCACTCTTGAAGACGTTAGTCGCTGCGTGGTGTAGTGGTTAAAGTCGGCGATCAGCAATACCAAGGTCCCGGGTTCGACTCCGCCCTCGGTTTCCCGCCAAATCGTTATCTCACTAGTGAGATAACTTTATGGGTTATTACACGGTTTTATCTGGCATTTGACGCTAATATTGTGAGCTCATTTAAGTATTCTATTTTCACTCTTGATGACGTCAGTCGCTGCGTGGTGTAGTGGTTACAGTCGGCGATCAGGAATACCAAGGTCCCGGGTTCGACTCCGTCCTCGGTTTTCCCGCCAAATCGTTATCTCACTAGTGAGATAACTTTATGGGTTATTACACGATTTTATCTGCCATTTGACGCTAATATTGTGGTATAAAATGCACTATGCAGTATAATACGAAGACAAGTGTACAGCCTGTGGGACAGGTTTTGAATCATTTGACACCAGTGCAGTATACACGTGCGTGAGTTGCCGTAAAAGACCGGACATGAAAGAAGAATGCCACCCGATTTAATTAGTCTTTTTTGCCGTCTTAATCGGTCTATATCCACATCGCCTCGCCTGCGGTCGACCTTACCTTGCCAAGAGGTGTCGCGTTAACCTTTGAGGAAGGTGAGAAACGACGCTAGCGACGTCAGTGGTTCAAAATGAATTACTCTCCCCTAACCAATACTTTTATAAAACTAAAACAAAGTCTGTCTCATTAGATGCAATTTGTAATGCCTTTGGAGTGTTCGTGAGTGCACATGATTTGAGAAGCCAGCAATGAATAAATCACTGCGTAACCGGCTTTAGGTGCAATAAAACCAGTAATTGACGGGATGACCTAGTAGGCCGTGTGAGCTCATGCTAATTTAGTGTTTGCTGGCAGAAACTCGAAACAACTCGATTTCCATCCCACGGCCAGGTGTTAGGGGAATCTTTATTTACATTTATATTACTCAAATAATAATTGTCAATGTACAAGTTCTGCCCTGACGGTGCTGTGGCCAAAGCGGAACCGGCTGAATTCGCGGCCCCCGCGACTAGTAAGTAGATTTGCTGTTTCGTGGCTAATTCACCAAGATAATCAGGTGCATATTACTTTGGCTCACTAGTATAGTATTTTCTTGACTGCAAGTTTAGTTTCCATGGAGCTTTGACAGGTTTATGTTCGTGATGTCTGATCAGTTTCCGAGCCACTGGCGGGCGGGGATGTGCCAAATTTGGTGAAAATCGGCTGACCCCCACCTTGCCGCTCATGGTTGGTGCTCTCGTGGACTAGCACTTAATTCCTAGATAGGTAACTTCAGGGACTTGAGGTATCAACGCTCCCATATATTCTAAGGTGAACATGTTGAAATAACCTCGTGAGGCTAACATCCATTCCCCTTTATCTGATTGGATGGACATCTTGTTGTCTTCGGTCCAATCGGCCATACCACCACTTGCTGATTGCAGGCCCTCCACGGCATGTCTTGGAGTGTTCGCCTCATTAGCGACTATCAAGTCATCAACATAGCTGTATGGTGAAGCTCCATCTACACTTGCTGCTTGTATGAGATCTGCCGTGTAGACATTAAAGAGCATTGAGCTGAGAGGGGACCCTTGCCACTTTGTTGTAGGCGTCTTCCAGATCAAAGAGAGCAATTGCAGTGTGTTGCAAAAAATGCATTCCCTCCTGAATTTCATGCAGTATCGCTTTAACGTTGGAAACAGTGGATCTTCTTGGTCTAGCTCCTCCAACTCTCGGTGATAGATAGCCATGTCTCTCTAGGTCATATGCTAGTCGCTGCGCTACAATTTTTTCCGTAATTTTTGCCCAAGTGTTCTATCACACCAGCCCATTTGTGGACTTGTACATCACCTGGAAAATTTTCCTCGTTTTTGTCTGACTCATTGGTCATTCCAAACCCTGTTTATTGAGAGTCCCCATTAGGCAGCCAAAATAATGAAATAATTTCGTGATGTAAAACTGTTATTTTGTAAATATTCCCATACGTAATACCTGGATTACTTTACATGTTTTCAGTTGGTGAAGAAAAATGCCTGTAGAGGTGAATGCAGTTGATCTGAATGACTCGCAGCTCAGGGAAGAACTTCTCAAGTATGGTGTGGACGCTGCCGTAGTAGGTGAGAGGATTGTCGTACAAGCCCATTGGACACTCGGTGTGGGTTTGTAAGTTTGCCCTCAAACTGTAATACAACATGCCCAATTTCACTTGCTGGCTCGCAACGTCCCACTCCACATGTCCATAGCCAAATGCACTCCATGCGAGTTGATTTGGTTACAGCGAAACTACCCTCACAGATTCACTGTTCAAATGTAACGGAATTTAATCGAGTGTCATATTTGATGTGCGTTTTTGAAAGAATTAAAATTTATTTTTATATCAATTTGTTCAAACCCAAATTATTTACTTGGAAGAAATGTTAGGTCTGCATTTAGTTAGTAGCTTGTGTTCCATCTATGAAGTGAGCATTTGATTTGGACCATGTACTGTAGCATAGAATTGGTGTCAATTTCCTGCTTATTGAGATGAGAAGCTATTGCTGGGGTTGCAAGGAACTGAGATGGCAATTCCTCGAGATGATGCTCAGCACATAAAATGACAAGCCAACTTGCTGTGGCTGGTCTCAAACAATAATGAACTACCAGTTTTTTTCAAAGTGCAAAAACCGTCTCCAATTTGTCCGAGGGACAACTCGAGACCGATTCCATAATGGTAAGTATTCGAAATCTCAATTTTTTGTGATGGAATGGGGCTTGATAGCCGCTTAGGTAGTTTTGATTCTTCTTTAAGGAGTACATCTCGTGTGTGATTTTAGTAGTGTATCACACATGTATGAGCGTGATTTTCTCTCTAGGCTCTACGAGGAAGTTTTATGAGAGGAAACTGGAGCGCCTAATGGGTTCGGGTGAGCCTCAATTTGAAGGGGAGTCAGAGGAAGAAGATGAGGAGGAGGAGGAGGAGGAGGAAGAAGGTTAGACAGTATGATGAGCTTTGGATTTTACAACTTTCATTGAAGAGGCATATCTCACCAATTAGCTGGCTAAAAATCGAAAATCGAATTAGGCCTTCTACTCTCTTATGATCAGTCTCTTAGTAGTCCTTGCCATGATAGGATTCTATTCCGTTACCAACAAGATCATCAAACCATCTTCCACTCAAGCAAACACTTAAAAGATCAACTTTAAAATTGGCAATTTTCAAAATGCCACACGTATGTATAGCTAATTTCGAAAGTGGCATATGTACGCATTGCTTGTGACTGGAGTTACGGTAATGGAATTAAATCAGGTAAAAGAAATGTTATGTGACCTATTTTATGAGAGAATAATGCCTCCTAATTCGATTTTCGTTTCTGAGCCAACTAGGCAGGGTGAAACGCACCTTAAATAATTTTCTGAGTCTGCAATTTTCCTTCTGCACAGACCGCTCAGCCATGCTCACTAACAATTTTCTTTTCTCATGATGGCAGCAAATTTCTCCTGTGTCAGTTTGAGATTGAGTTCAAGGTCACAAGATCAACTATGATATCGTCTGCGAAGCAAAATACGTCAGGAATAAGCTGCATATCTTTTGCCTTACTGCAAATCTGTCCTAGTGAGCAACTGTCTTTCTCCACCAACCACTGTTGTACCAAGTTGTTGACGTATAAAGACAGAGTAGATACGCTGCACCAAGCACAGGCTGTGTAATACTAGACATATGTAACGTGCTGTTTGTGATGAAAGAAATGTGTTGGTGAGAACAGAATTGCGGTTCATGAGAAAATGGTTGTTCCCATTAGGAAGAGATGTCATTGGTTTTCATGAGAAATGAAGTCGTTTTTAGTGAGATCATTTGTGCTGTCCATGCATACAAAACTTTATCTGCCTTGATTTGGTTGAATGAAATACAACATTGTCTTCCTTGGCGGCATGCTGAGGCTGGAATTGTCTTGATAATATGGCTTTATATAACATTTAAATTTCATACTTCTAGCATATACTTTCTCTTCTCCGGAAACACTGCTGCTAGTCAATGGAAGCATTAAGATTACATAAGTTTCCATTTTTTGTTCATTTAAGCATTAGAGACATCAGGGCTTAGAATTTTCCTCTTTTTAGAGGATTTCCTCTTTTTTGGTTTCATTTCCTCTCATTCAATTTCCAATTTTCTCTTTTTTGTCTCTTTTTTATCATTATTTTGACTTTATTTGTGCAAACGTTTTTGTTTCAGCTAAATTTTACCACACAAAAAATATTTCTATAACTCAAGCCTATTTATTGTGGAATGATACATCGCCTGGAAAATTTTCCTCTTTTTGTCATTGGTCATTCCAAGACCTGAGACACTCAAGTTGTAATAAGTTCATTGGTTGGTTTATTCCATTGTAGGCATTCCTGGCAGTACCAGGATGTAGCATGCCCTCATTTTGAGAACCAGTTTTCTCTTCTGCATAACGGGCATCAAACTGGTTCTCAAAGTGTGTGCATGTAAAATCTGACTATTGCTTACACTTCTTACGTTCTAACCACTTGAATTTTCATTAATAGCTTTTTCCCCAAGCTGTATTTATGCTCCATACTTTTATTTCTTACCCACATATTTCTTTTCTCGTGAAGCACATTCTGATTACCATAGTTAAACTACTGTCTCTTTAAATTCCATACCAACTCCCCTTACGTTTCTCACCAACTCCTCTCCATCAAGAAACACAATTATTTTGACTCTCATAATTGTGCAGAAATTTTCCACAAAAATTATTGCCAAAACTACCATTCTTATTTTTCAATTATTGCAAGGAGTGGAAACTTTTAACTAAAACATTTTATTATGTATTTGCAGTTAGTGATGTAGAATTTTATGACTATATTAACTTAGAAATTGGTTAATTATCTATTTTTGGTAAGGAATTTGACAAGTAGTTTGATTTGGCAGGCAGATTGTGTGCTAAAGAGGTGAAGACTTAAGTAATGTTAATGGCCATGATTATGGGTAATAATTTTAAAAACTAATTGCAGGCGGCCTGGTACAGGTTGTACCAGACATGCGCAGAACCATTTTTGGGCTTCATTAATATATAGTTGAAACAGAGCTGAGGAGCTAGAAACCTGGCTTATGGGTCTAGCAGAGTGGCCCAGCGATACTCAAACTTACAACCTGGAGTTAAAGAAAGCGGGCACCTATCACTCTAGGCCACACTGCCTCCTCTACCTATGGCTAACTTAGTGTGTTTAATGTTGCAGACGAGCCGATAGAGGAACCTGAACCTGTAAAAACCAGTGCTAGAAAAAGACAAACCATTACCTCGACAACAAGGTAAAAATTTGTGAACTGAGCGTTTCCTCGCTTGGTGAAATTTGTAAGTAGATTTCTGAGGTGAAGATGTCATCAAGTACAAATTGTTATTTTCTATTTGACTGTGACTTAACTCACAAGTTTCTCAAGTGTTGTAAAGAGCACTAGGTAGTGAGATGGTGTACTTAACTTAAAGTGTTCATTTTGAGACTGCAGATACAGATGTCTGTTTCTGATGATACCGTCTGACTTCCCTTGTTCTTGTTGGTAAATTTCTTTGTCACGTAAATCACTCTCAAAAAATGGTGACTTAGCAAAGGAGCTCCTCGTGTGATTTAGGTTCTTTTGGTGTAAAGACAAAGTGAAATAAAGGAACTCTTCATTGCCAAAAGGCAAATCTTGCAGTGTCAGTAGCGGTCGTGTTCAGGGCAGGCCAAAAAAAATTGAACAGCATACTGTTTCCCCGGCAACATAAGGGTCATTCTAGCTACTCAGATAGTAAGTTCCACGTACACTCAGCTGTGATGACGGGGAACTCTGCTTGTGCTCAGCACTTCGTGATGGAGGCAACCCCACATCATTTTGTTAGATTATTTTTGTATGTTTTGTACATGTAGCGTCCTAATACGGATGCAAATGTCAGGTTTAACAATGAAGTATCTTAAAGTGTTGCAGCCGCGTTGTAATAGTTATCGTATAGCATGTGTCGTTCGTAGACCCTGCATTTCTGTCTAATGGTTCTTTCTGAAGTTTGTCACAAAGCATTACTGTTTGTGCATCGACTTGCAGAACAACAGACTCCGTGAGTGAACAGACAACAGCCAAAACAGTCTACACATCTAGCACGCCAGCAAGCGCAAACGGTGCAACAAAACTTGAGGCCAAGTCTGGAATGTCTTTGTGGAAGAAACTGTTGATGCTTGCCGTTCTTGGGGGCATTGTCTACATGGTTATCATGATGCTGAACAGCGAAGACAATCCGATACCGAAGCTTCAGTGAGGAAAGATTTGACTTTCGTTGTAATCGTTTCTAGTGGCATCATTGGTACTGCTGAAGGGGATTGGTGAGGAAATAGATGATATAGAGTTCAGAAGCTCTGAATGTATGTTCCAGCGTACAATATACAGCGTTCAGTTGACAACTCACTGGGTGAATTAGTTTACGCGGTGTTTAAAAATACGTAGCATATTGCTGGGCCTTTACTGTGTTGGAAAATTTCAATTTTTTTGAAAATTTCTCAGTAAACTGTTACTTTATGGTAAGGATTCTAAAATTTGTGAGAAAAGGCTCAATTTTTTTCAATTTCTGTTTGATCGACAAGAAGGGAATTTTCCTTAGGAAAAAGTTCTGCAGTTTTAGACACCGTCAGTATTTGTGCTTTTTTGTTGTCTTTGATTGTGTAGTCTTAGTTATGGTTCAGTTTTTAAATAAAGTGATAAGATTGCTTTTGGTACCACTTTTGTTGATTTACGAATGGCATGTTGTCTTTAACCTTGTCAGAGTCTACAGAATATTTATACTGTAAATTAAACTTAGGAAGATACTAAGTTATTGTGGCCAATACATATTACATGTACAATGTAAATTCTTCAGCTTGGGACAAAATAATTGCTAAATTGCCATTTTAATTTTCTGTTTTCCAGAGACTTACCACATTGTTATAAGTGCTCAAAATTTTACCAAATTAATATTGTTTGATAATATCTACACCATATGAACCATGATCAGAGCAAAGTAAATTTTCTTGAAAAGTTAGTTTTGTTGAGAAATTTGACAAAATGAAATTTCAGCCGTCTGCCGTATTGTGTCCCTAACTATAGAATTTCTCCTGTAAACACTAGATGTGACCTTGCGCTAGTTCGTATTTTTAGTTGCATATAAGTGTTGCTGTAAGATCACTTAAATTTAGTTTAATGTGATCAATATCTAGATATTTGATTTGGTTAAGTTGGTTTTTGTTGGATGTACAGTAAAACTGGCGTAGGTCAGACAGTTGTTTAAATGAATCTTTATGGGAAAGCTACGCTGCCCCAACTGTTTGTTGTTAGCTGAGGCATGCTATAGCAACACCACACATTATTTATGTTTGTTGAGGGATCTTGTTGTTTACACTGGTCACCATGGGTTACGAAGCACTCTTTGGAGCTAGTTGGTGGCTTAAGGTAAAAATTCTCCAGTTTGGAACAGTCCCTAAAACTTGGTACTCTGAAATATAAGCCTAAATTAAATTTCCTTGATTCTGAACATTGGTACATGGATAATTTTGGTGCTTATCATATTTCTCAATCATTGGACCCTGTATTTTGTATCAACTATGTCTTGAGATAAAATCGTCAAAAATAGCTGCGAAGGCAAAATTATCTTTTTATTCTTGAATTCGGTATGGTAAATATTGCTTATTTATAAAATTTGATACAAGCCCCCATCTTGAGATCAATAATTTATTTTTTCAATGTCCCAAACTGGAGAATTTTTCTGTATTAACATAAGATGTGGGTTTGGTAGCAATTGCTTAATTTATGACTGAACTGCATGTTGTAACTGGCAGCTTTCAAAATACAAATATTCTAACCTAAGGTTGAAGCTTTATGTTATAGATTCCATGGGGTCAGGAACTCCATAGGATGTTACACCAGCATAGTCTTAAAAAAGAATTGCCATCTTCTAAACACAAGATTTTGAATCAAAACTTTTAAGTAGCGAAAATGATCCCCTTCTTAAGTTCAACAAAAGCCAACACAATTTCAGTGACATTAGTCTGGAATAAAAATATGTTATGTTTTAGAGTTAAATTGGACTTTCACATACTAGTATCAAAGTTGTTTGCATTTATATTTTGGATGATGACAAGTATATTAGGTGTCCTTGCTATTTTTCAATGTAGTACAAGGTCAGAAAATGTTCATTATACCAGTTAAAAGCCAGTTCGTCTTGTAGGGGGTTCAGTCCGTCCTCAACTGACCAGAAGTCCTGTGGAATGCTATCCACAAGTCCGTGTTTAGCCAAGTTTTCAACAATTGAAAACTAAAAGTTAACCAATTTTGTAAAAGTATAAATTTTTCTTAAGTCCCTGTAGATGGTACTTACTTCGTATTTATCTACCATTAATGGAGTCGCGTGACCACACCTTATTAAAATTGAGAAAAAAATAAAGTTACATTTTGGTATTTAAATTTAACAAAAAGTTACTTTCTTTACAAATGAGGGTATTGATAACATGGCTCAATTTCTTTAGATGTAAGGGGTCGAGGTGAGATTCTGTTGTTAGAGTATTATTAATAATTATTTCGTTATCGTTTTATAAGTTGATTTTATTATTGAAAATCCTGAACGTCAACTCCCTTATGCTAAAGTGGAACATTTTAAAAGCAGTTCCTAAAATCGTTTTGAAGAAAGTGCATTGCCGTATTTGAAAGTTGAATTCGATCAATCAGCTTTTAGGAAATAGATGTGTGCAGTGTTCTGAAGAAAAATTTGCATACCCTTAATATAACTTTACAAATGGACCCGAATAGACGCATTTTAAAGCAAATAGACGCGTATAGAGGTTATATACGCGTATACAGATGCCCATGAACGGGATGGACGCGTTTAGACGAAAAGGCGCAAAAAACGGGCATGTTAACGCAAATAGACGCGTATAGAGGAAATATACGCGTATGTAGATGTGTATAACCTGGCAAAGATGCGCTTAGACGCGTATACGACACTAATAGACGCGAATAGACTCATGTAAACGCAAATAAATGTTACAGAGGCTATGTACACAATACATTTGCGAATAAACGGGATTGACGAGCTTAGACGCGTATAGACACGAAAAAACGTTAATAGAAGCATGTATGCGCAAATAGATGCGTATAGAGGCTATATACCCGTATATAGACGCGTATAAACGGGTATAGACGCACTTTGACACGTATAGACACGAATAAACGTGAAAAGAAGTACGTAAACGCAAATAGACGAGTTAAGATTCTATATACTCGTATCTAGATGCATACAAACGGGCATAGACGCGCTAAGACGGGTATAGACACGAAAAAACGCAAATAGACGCATGTAAACGCAATTAGACAAGTATAGAGGCTAAATGCGCGTATATAGACGAGTATAAGCAGCTATAGGCGATTTTAGACGCGTATAGACACGAATAAATGCAAATAGACACATGTAAAGGCAAATAGAGGCGCAATTAGCCTATTCACGCGCATATAAATGCGTATCAACGGACGGAGACGCGCTTAGATGCGTGTAGATACGAAAAAACGCGAATAGACGCGAAAAAAACGCGCACAGACGCGTATAGACGCTATTTACGCGTATATAGACATGTGTATCCGGGCATGGGCGCGCTTAGACGAAAATAAACGCAAAAAAAACGTGATTAATAGCAAACACAGGCGTGTAGAGTCTATATACGCGTATCTAAATACTTATAAACGGGCATAGACAAGCTTAGACACGTATAGACACTAGTTGACGCGAATAAAAGCATGTTAACGCAAATACTTTCTATAGAGGCTATATACATTAAACAGATGCATATAAACGGGCCTAGACGCGCTTAAACGGAAAAAGACCCATGTAAACGCAAATAGAGTCGTAAAGACGCTACATGCGTGTATACAGATTGGTATAAACGCGCATTAACGTGCTTAGACTAGTATAGAAACGAAAAAACGTGAATAGAGGCACGTAAACACAAAAAGACGCGTATGGAGGCTATATCAGTGTATATAGATGCATATGAACGGGCATAGACACGCTTAGAGGCGTATAGACAACAATAGACGCAAATAGACGCATGTCAACGCAAATATACGCGTATAAAGACGCGTATAAACAGCATAAACGCGCTTAGACGCGTATAGACACGATTAAAGGCGAACAGACGCATGTAAACGCAAATACACGCGTACGGAGGCTATATCAGTGTATATAGATGCATATAAACGGGTATAGACGCGCTTAGAGGCTATATACGCGTGTACAGACGTGTATAAACTAAATCAACGCGTATAGTCTCGATTAAACGCGAATAGACGAATGTAAACGCAAAAAGACACGTATAATGTCTTTATACGCCTACATAGACGCAAGGGCTCCCTAGACTGGTTTAAATCATATCTCTCAGAGAGGTGACAGGTTGTATCCGTTGGTGGACATCTGTCTGAGTCCCGAGGTTTCACACAAGGTATTCCCCAGGGATCCTTCCTGGGACCTCTGCTGCTTTTACTTTTTATAAATGATCTCTCTTTAGTCTGCGAAAACACGGTTGACATGTATGCAGATTATACTACTTCGTCTGTTGTGGCAAACTCGCTGATCGCTGTAAAGGACAGACTCCAGTCTGATCTGGTTAAGGTTGCTACCTGGTGTACTGATAATAAAATGGTAATTAATGCTGAAAAAACAAAATGTACGAGTATTGCCTCAGAGCAATGGCATAGTAGAAGTAATTTTGAGCTTAACTTTGCTATTTCCAATGTACGCCTCAAATATGCTGACAGTGAAAAGTTATTAGGTGTTGCTGTAGATAAGACCCTCAGCTGGTCTAGCCATATAAATGGAACTGTGTCCAAAATTAGGCGGCGCCTTGGTCTTCTCCGGCGTATATCACCACTTCTTCCCACAGAAGGGCGTCTGCAATATTTCGGCGCTGATGTATTCCCTATGTTCGTTTATTGTAGTACAGTGTGGTCAGGATGCATTGCAAAATTAGTTTCCTCTTTATTGAAGGCTCAGAAGCAGGCGGCCAGACTTGTTCTATAGTAGGTGTGCCTTTTGACACTTCGTCAACTCATATGTTTAATAGACTGGGGTGGCTCCCTATTGACAAAAATTTTATATATAGGCGTCTGTGTATGGTGCATGGGTGCTTTCACGGTAAGGTACTGACTTATTTATCTCATAATCACGTACTTGCTCGAAATAGCCACCAAATCAGGACAAGATTTTCTGCCTCAAACAATTTGGTTTTGCCCAGACACAGAACATGGTTTTATTCTAAGTCTTTCTTTATTCAGACCATCCAACAGTGGAACAATTGGCCTAATAGTCTTAACGATGCTGACTGTTATGATAATTTCAGACACCACCTCATCAGTTACTTGTGGTCGTCACAGATGTCCCTCCTTTTGTCATTCCAATATATTTACCAACAAAATTTTATTTGTTTATTTATCTTTAATTTCAATTTGTAAATCCAATTTGTAAATGCTATTTTATTTAGTGCATCTACTGCGTTTAGACGCGTATACACAACAATAAACACAAATAAACTCATGGAAAAGCAAATAGAGGCGTATAGAGGCTATATACGCGTATATAGATGCGTACAAACGAACATGGGAGACTTAAGACGCGTATCAGCACCCGAATAAACGCAAATCAACGCCTATAAGCGCAAATAAACGCTTTAAAGACTATGTACTCTTATATGGATGCGTATAAACGGGCATAGACGCGCTCAGTCGCGTATAGACACGAATGACCCATGTAAACGCAAATAAAGGCGTAAAGAGGCAATGTATGTATATACAGATGGTATAAACGGGCTTTGACGCGCTTAGTCGCGTATAGGCACGGAAAAATGTGAATAGACGCAAGTAAACGCAAATAGAGGCTATATACGCATATAAACTGCATAAACGCTTTTAGATGCGTATAGACACGAATAAACGTGAATAGACGCATGTAAACGCAAATAGACGCGTAAAGAAGTTATATCAGCTTATATACATGTATTTTAAGGGGCATAGACGCGCTTTGACACGTATAGACACTAATGGACGCGTATAGACACTAATAGACGCGAATAGACGCAGGTAAACGCAGATAGACGCGTATGGAGGCTATGGACTTGTATACAGATGCGAATGAACGGCTTCGATGCGCTTAGACAAATAGGCGCGAAAATACACATGGTGACGCAAATACACGCGTAAGGAATGATATATACGCGTATACAAATGCCTATAAACAGGCATAGAGTGGCTTAGACGCATACAGACATGGCTAGACTCGAATAGACGCGATTATACGAAAGTGGGCGCATATAGAGGCTATAAACGCGAATATAGAGTCGATAAACCGCATCAACGCGTATAGACTTTGATTAAACGCAAATAGACGCGTCTCAATGCAAATAGAAGCATATAAAGGCTATAAAAGCGGATGTAGATGCGTATAAGCGGGCAAAGACGCGCTTAGACGCGTATGGGCCCTAATAGACACGTAAGGACACTAATAGGCGCGAATAGACGCATGTTAACGCAAATAGACGTGTATAAATGCTATATACCTATATATTGATACATATAAACGGGCGTTGACGCGTATAAACACTAATGGACGTGTATAGACACTATTAAAAGAGAAGGGACGCATGTAAACGCAAATAGATGGGTATAGAGGCTATTTACGCGTATATAGACGTACATAGACGGGCTTAGACGCGTATAGACATTAATAGACGCGTATAGACACAAATAGACGCATGTATTTGAAAATATACGCTTATAGAGGCTATATAAGCGTATACAGATGCATATGAATGGGCAAAGACGTGATTAGACGGGTGTAGACATGATTAGACTCAAATAGACGCGAGTAAACGAAAATAGACGCGAAAACAGGGTATATACGAGTACATAGACGCGTATAAACCGCTTCAACGAGTATTAAACGCAAATAGACACGTATAGAGGCTTCATAAGCGTACATAGACCCGTGTAAACGCGCCTATACGCGCTTAGACGCGTAGACACTAATAGACGCGTATAGACACTAATAGCTGCGATTAGACGCATGTAAACGCAATTGACGCGTATAAATGCTATATATGCGTTTACAGATGCGTATCAATTTCGTAGACTAGCTTAGACGCATGTACACACAAATCGACGCATGTAAACGAAAATAGACTCATATATAGGCTATGCACGCTGATATTGATGCGTATAAATGGGCATAAACGCTCTTAGAGGCGTATAGGCACTAATGGACAAGTAAAGACACCTTTAGAAGAGAATAGACGTATGTAACGCAATTAAATGCGTATAGAGGCTATTTATGAGTATATAGATATGTATGAACGGGCACCGACGCGCCTAGACGCGTATAGACATCACTAGACTCAAATAAACGCGAGTAAACGAACGTAGACGCGTATAGAGGTTTCATACGCGTTTACTAATGCGTATGAAAGGGTATGGATGCCCTTAGACGAATACGACAGGAAACACGCAAACAGACGCGTATAAAGTCTGTATACCCTTATATAGATGCGTATAAACGGGCATAGTCACGCTTAGACGTGTAGAGACGCAAATGAACGCGAATAGACGCAAGTAAAAACAAATAGACGCGTGTAGAAGCTATACACGCGTACATAGATGCGTATAAGCAGGAATAGACGATCTTAGACACGTGTAGACACGAATAAAGGCGAATAGACGCATTTAAACGCAAATGAACGCGTATAGAGGCTTTATACGCCTATAATAGATAAGTATAAACGAGCATAGAGGCGTTTAGACGCGTATAGACACTAATAGACGCATGTAGACGCACTAATACGCGTAGATAGATTATATAGATGCGTATAAACCTGAATAGACGATCTTAGACACGTGTAGACACGAATAAAGGCGAATAGAAGCATTTAAACGCAAATAAACGCGTGTAAAGGCTATATACTCATATACAGATGCGTATAAACGGTATTGACGGGCTTAGACATGTATAAACACAAAATAAACGCGAATAGACGCATGTAAATTCAGAAAAAAGCGTAAAGAGGCAATATACGCATATACAGACGCGTATAAACGGTGAGAGACGGGCTTTGACGCGTATAGACATGAATAAACGAGAATAGTTACATGTAAACGCAATTGACGCGTATAGATGAGTATAAATTTCATAGACGCGCTTACGCGCATGTACACACAAATGGAGGCAAACAAACGCATGTAATCTCAAATACACACGTGTATAGGCTATGCACGCGTATATTGATGCCTATAGATGAACATAGACGCTTTTAGACGCGTATAGTCACTAATGGACGCGTATAGACCTATTAGACTATGTAAATCCATATAAATGTGTATAAAGGCTATTTACGCGTATACAGATGTTTATGAACTGGCACCGACGCGCTTAGACGCGTATAGACACCACACAACGGGAATAGACGCAGGCATGTAAACTCACATAGATGCGTAAGGAGGCTACGTTTATACGGATGGGTATAAGCGGGCATAGACGCGCTTAGAGGCGTATAGACAACAATAGACGCGAATAGACGCATGTAAACGCAAACAGACTCGTAAAGAGGCTATATACGCGTAGACAGATACCTATGAACAGGCATAGAGGCGCTTAGATGATTACAGACATGGCTAGTCTCAAATAGACGCGAGTAAAGGAACATAGACGCAAAAATAGGCTATAATTGCGTATACAGGTGCGTACAAACGGTCATAGACGCGCTTAGACGCATATAGACACGAATGGACGTGAATAATTGCATGTTAACGCAAATTAACTCTATAGAGGCTACAGCACACATTACGAATTTTTGTCCGACTGGTCGGAAATTGGTCGACGACCGGCCGTCGACCGGTCGTCTAGCCGACCAGCAGCCGACCAGCAACGGTCGGCTAGGAGCAGTTTGTTGAGTCGCCTCTGTGGTCGGCACTTGGGTCGGCTAAGTGGTCGTCTAGCGTAGACGACCAATTCGGATTAAACGTGTCCTTGGTCGGCAATTGCCATTTTATGACTTAGTGGGTGAACTTTGTCCAAACAAACATTTAACTGTTCGCTGTTCGTTCACCAGTGGCAACTCCGGTCTTGACATCAGTTTATCAACTTTTGTTCAACTATTGAAAGATGATGGTGATAAAATCGAATCAACCTACAAATGCGAAGTGCGGACGGCGTGGTAAAATCAAACGTTAAGTGATATAGCGGAAGCATTATTTCTGTCTCTTTGTATGAGACTTTTTATACAGTACAATATGCATAAAAACAAGCACGAAATTTGAATTATTACAGTAAAAGTGCACAAAAATCAGAATACAACGCTGGCTGTTTTACGACCTCAAGTGTTTTCATAAAACGCAACGGATTATTTCGAGAGACAGCAATTCAAGGTTTAAAGTTTAGCTAAATTTATGAGTTTATTCAATTTTCTTTATGTTGTAAGGATTGCGTAAATAGTTGTACATATTCAGGGCAAATAAAAGTTATATTTATTTACATGTCATTACAAACTTTTCCTGTTCAAAGTTTCTTTCTCTCAAAAGCGGTCTTCGAATGTAGAATCTGGACTATGGTATGTAGTGTTTGTCCTATCTTTATAGTTCACGTTCTTTCCGAAAATTATCTATAGTTTGTTTTCGAAGCAGGGGAGAATTGTGAGTGTGTGGGAATGGCTTATTGTACACGTACGTGTTATTCACATTTTTAACATATACTTCAACCGATATTACAATATACGTATGCCTAAGAACGTGCTCCGAGTCAGTGACCCTGTAACCAGTATGCCGTAAACTTTGTTTATCTAAACTTTGAAGACGTGCTTTGTACTTGGCCCCGGTTTATTATTGTAGGGTCCTGACAACACACGACTCTGAAAGTTTTGAAAACGCAACTCTTTCTTTACGCAGTTATGTATTTTGCTGGTCGTCGACCAATTTCCGACCGGTCGGACAAAAAAATCGTGATGTGTGCTGCATATACATGTATTTAGATGCGTACGAACGGGCATACGTGCTTAGATGCCTAAAGACACGAATAAACGCAAAGAGAGCCATGTAAACGCAAACAGAAGCGTAAAGAGGCTATATATGAGTATACACATGGGTAAAAACAGGCATTGACGCGCTTAGACGGGTATGAAAACGAAAAAAACGTGAAGAGACGCATGAAAACGTAAATAGACGGGTATGGAGGCTCTATCAACGTATACAGATGCATATAAACGGGCATAAACGCGCGTAGAGGCGTATAGACAACAATAGACGCGAAAAGTCACATGTAAACGCAAACACACGCGTGAAGACACTATATACGCGTATACACATACCTACATCTGTATGAACGGGCATAGACGTGCTTAGATGAATGTAGACATGGCTAGAATCAAATAGACGCGAGCAAACGAACATAGACGCGAACGGAGGCTATATACGCTTATATAGATGCGTATAAACGTCATAAAAACGCTTAGACGCGTATAGACACGATTGAACGCGAACATATGCATTATAAGGCAAATATAAATAGAAGCGTATGGGGGCTATATCAGCGTATATTGATGCAAATAAACGGGCATAGACGGCCTAGAGGCGTATAGACAACAATAGACGCAAATAGACGCATGTAAACGCGAATAGACGCGTATACAGGCTATACACGCGTATACAGATGCGTGTAAACAGGCATAGTCTGGCTTAGACGTGTATAGACATGGCTAGACTCAAATAGACGCGAGTAAACGAAAATAGACGCATGTTAACGCAAGTAGACGCGTAAAGAGGCTATATACGCGAATATAGAAACGCATAAACGGGCAAAGACGCGCTTATACTTGTATAGACACTAATAGACGCGTATAGACACTAATAGACTCGAATATACGCATGTGAACGCAATTAGACGCGTATAGAGGCTACTTACGCGTATATAGACGCGCTTAGACGCGCATAGACACGGCTAGACTGAAATAGACGTGAATAAACGAAAATGGACGCGAATAGAAGAAATATACGCGTATAAAGATAAGCATCAATATGAACGGACGCAATTAGACACTTATTGACACGAATAAAAGCGAAGAGACGCATTTAAACGCAGATGGATGCATATATAGGCTATATACGCGAATAAAGACGCGTATAAACGGTTATAGACGGACTTTGACGCGTATAAACACGAATAGACGCAAGTAGACGCATGTAAACGTAAATGCAGGCGTATATGGCTATACACGCGTATGTAGATGCTTAGAAACGGACATAGACGCGCTAAGACGGGCATAGACAAGACGAATAGACGCATGTAAAAGCAAATAGACGCGCAAAGAGGCTATACACGCGTATTTAAATACCTACAAACAGGCATAGACGCACTTAGACGCGTATAGAGACTAATCAACGCGAATAGACGCATGTAAAGGTAAAAAGACGCTATAGAGGTTCCATACGCGTATATAGAAGTATATAAAAGGGCACAGACGCATTTAGATGCGTATGGACACAAATAGAATTGAATAGACTCATCTAAACGCAAATAAACGCGTATAGAGACTATATACGCGCATGCCGATACCTATGAACGGCCATAGACGTGCTTAAATGAGTATAGACATGGCTAGACTCAAATACACGCGAGTAAACGAACATAGACGCTAATGGAGGCTACATAGGCGTATATAGACGCGTATCAACCGCATCAACGCGTATAGACACAACTAAACGATAATAGACGCATGTAAACACATGTAGACGCGTAAAAAGGCTATATACGCGAATGTAGAAACGTATAAACGGACAAAGACGCGCTTAGACGCGTATAGACACTAATAGACGCGAAAAGACGCAAATAAAAGCAACTAAACGCGTATAGAGGCCATATACGCGTATATAGATGCGTATAAAACGGAATAGACGCGCTTAGACACGTACAGACATCAGTAAAGGCGAATAGACGCATTTAAACACAAATAGACGTCTATAGAGGCTATATACGCCTATATAGACACGTATAAAGAGGAATAGAGGCGCTTAGACAAGTTTAGACACTAATAGACGCATGTGAACGCAAAAATACGTGTAGAGAGAATATACGCGTGTATAGATGCGTATAAACGGGGATAGATGCGCTTAGACGCGTATAGACATGAGCAGACGCAAATACACGCATTTAATCGAATATAGACGCGTATAGACGCCATATTCGCGTACAGATGCCTAAGAACGGGGTGGATGCGCTTAGACGAAAAGGCGCAAAAACAGATGGTAACGCAAAAAGAAGCGTTTAGAGGATATATACGCGTATATGGAGGCGTATAAACGCGCATATATTGGCTTAGACGGGAATAGACATGGCTAGACTCAAATACACGCGATTAAACGAAACTAGACGCAAAAACAGGTTATGTATCCTTATGTAGACGACTATAAACCGCATCAACGCTTATAGACTCGATTAAAAGTGAAAAGACGCATGTAAACGCAAATAGACACGTATAGAAGCTTTATATGCGTACATAGACGCGTCTAAACTCGTCTACACGCGTTTAGACTCATATAGAAAATAATAGACGCGTTTTGACACTAATAGACGCATATATACGCGTATCTAAATTCATATCAACCCGCAGGAGCGTGCCTGGACGCGTATAGACGCGAATAAACGCATATTAACACAAATAGACAAGTATAGATGCAATATACGCGTTTATAGATGCATATAAAGGGGCATAGACACGTTTAGACGCGAATAGACGCATGTAAACGCAAATGCACGTGTATAGAGGCTATATACGCGTATATAGATGCTTATGAATGGGCATAGATGCGTTAAGACGCGCAGACACAAATAAACTTAAATAAATGCAAGTAGAACCAAAAAGACGCGTATAAAACCTATACACGAGTATCTAAATACATATAAACTGGCATAGACGCGCTTAGACGCGCATAGACACGAATAGACGGGAATAAACGCCCTCAGATGCGTATAAATACTAACAGACGCCTGTAGACGCTTCTAAAGGCAAACCAACGCGTATATAGGCTATATACTTGTATATAGATGCGTATCAACGAGAATAGACGCGCTTAGACGCGTAAAGACACGAACAATGACGAAAAGACGCTTTAAACGTACATAGACGTGTATAGAGGCTATATACGCCTATATAGGTGCGTATAAATGAGCAAGGAGATGCTTAGACGCGTTTAGACACCAATCGACTCAAGTAAACGCAATAATACGCGTATAGAGGCTATATACGAATATACAGATGCGTATAATGGAAGAGTATAGACACTATTAGATGAGAATAGACGTATGTAAACGCCAATAGATGCGTATAGAGGCTATTTACGCGTGTACAGACGTGTAAAAACGGGCATAGGCGCGTTTAGACTGGTATAGACATGACTAGACTCAAATAGACGCGAGTTAACGATAACGGACGCAAATGGAGGCTATATACTCGTATAGAGATGCTTATAGACATTGCTAGACTGAAATAGACGAATGCAAACGCAAATACACGAGAATAGAGGCTATATACGCGTGTACTGGTGCGTATGAACAGGCATGGACGCACTTAAGACGAAGATTCCAGGAAAGACACAAATTGACGCCTATAAAATCTTTATACGCGCATAAACGAGCATAGACGCTCTTAGACGCGTATACACACGAAAGGACACTCATAGACGCACGTAAAAGCAAATACACCCAAATAGAGGATATATACGCGTATAAAGATGCGTATATACGGGCATATACGCGTTTAGACACGTATAGACACATATAAACCCCAAATACACGCATGAAAGAGGAAATACACGCCTATAGATGCTATACACGCGTATATAGACGCGTATAAACGGGCAAAGACGCGCTTAGACACGTACAGATAAGAATAAAGACGAATAGACGCATTTAAACGCAAATGGACGCATAAAGAGGCTATTTACGGGTATACAGGTGAACGGACTAAGGCGCGATTATACGCGTGTAGACACGAAGAAAGGGGCAAATAGACGCATTTAAACGCAAATGGACGCGTAAAGAGGCTTTATACGACTATGTAGATGCGTATAAACGAGCATAGAGGCACTTAGACGCGTACAGAAAATAACAAACACATGTAAACGCAATAATACGCGTAGAGAACATGCGTCTAGAGGCTATATACGCATATACAGATGTGTATAAATGGGATTGACGAGCTTACACGCGTGTAAACACCAAAAAAACAAGCACACGCATGTAGACGCAGATAGATGCGTATGGAGGATATATACTCGTATATAGACCCATATAAATGGGCGTAGATGCGCTTTGACGCGTATAAACACGAATAAACGCGAATAGACGGATGCAAACGCAAATGCACAGGTATACAGGCTATATACTCGTACGTAGACGCATATAAACTGGCTTAGAGGAGCTAAGACGGGTATATACACGAAAAACGCAAAAAGACGCATGTAAAAGAAAATAGACGGATATAGAGGCTAAAGACGCGTGTCTTAATACATATAAAGGGGCATAGACGCGCTAATACGCGTATAGACACGAATAGACGCATGTTAACGTAAACAGACGCGTATAGAGGTTATATACGCGTCTACAGATGCCTAAGAACGGGATACGGGATGGACGGGCTTAGACGTAAAGGCGGTAAAACACGCACATTAACGGAAATAGACGCGTATAGAGGCTATATACGCGTATAACCTGGCAAAGACACGTATAGACGCGTATAGACACTAATAGACGCAAATAGATGCATGACAACGTAAATATACGCTAACAGAGGCTATATACGAACGGGATTGAAGACCTTAAACGCGTAGACACGAAAAAACGGGAAAAGACGCATGTAAACGGGGATAGATACGTAAAGAGGCTATATACGCGTATACAGATACCTATGAACGGGCATAGACGCGCTCAAATGAGTATAGACATGGCTAGACTCAAATACACGCGAGTAAACGAACATAGACGCAAATAGAGGCGTTTATAGAGGCGTACAAACCGCATCAACGCGTATAAACTCGATTGAACGAGAATATACGCATGTAAACGCAAGTGGACGCGTAAAGAGGCTATATACGCGGCTGTAGATACGTATAAACGGGCGAAGACGCGCTTAGACGCGTATAGAAACGAATAGACCTGAGTAGACGCACGTAAACGCAAAGTGACGCGTATAGAGACTATAACCGCGTTCATAGATGCGTATAAACGGGCAAAGACGCGCATAGAGCGTATACACACTAAAAGACGCGAATAGACGCGTGTAAAAGCAAATGGACGCGTATGAAAGCGATACACGGGCATCTAAATACACATAAACGGGCACAGACGCTCTTAGTAGAGTATAGACACCAATAGACATGAGTAGATGCCCGTAAACGCAAAGTGACGTGTATGCAGACTATAAACCCGTTTATAGATGCGTATAAACGGGCAAAGACACGCATAGAGCGTATACACAGTAATAGACGCGTATAGATGCATGTGAACGCAAGTAGACGCGCTAAACTGCTGTATACGCGGATGTAGATCCGTATAAAAGGGCAAATAAGCATTTAGACGCGTATCAACACTAATAGACGCGTATAGACAGTAAGTGACGCCAAAAAACGCCTGTAAACGCAAATAGACGCGTATAGAGGTCATATACGTGTAAACATATGCGTATGAACGGGCATCGACGTTCTTAGACGCGTTTAGAGTCTATATACGCGTATATAGATGTATATAAACGTGCAAAGACACGCTTAGACGCGTATAGACACTAATAGACGCAAATAGACGCCTATTAACGCAAATAAACGGGAACAGAGGCTATATACGCATATACAAATGCGTATAAACGGGATTGACGGGCTTAGACGTGTATAGACACGAATGTACGCAACTAATTGCATGTTAACGCAAATAAATGCTATAGAGACATGTATATAGATGCGCATAAACGGGCATAGACGCCCTTAGACGCGTGTAAGCACAAACAAACGCGAATAGATGCACGTGAACGCAAACGCAGGCTATATACTCGTAGGTAGACGCATATCAAATGGCTTAAAGGCGCTAAGACGGTATATACACGAAAAACGCGAATAAACGCATGTAAAAGAAGATAGACGGGTATATAGGCTATACACGCGTTTCTTCATACATATAAAGGGGCATAGACGCGCTAATACGCGTATAGACACGAATAGACACGAATAGACGCATGTTAGCGCAAATAGACGCGTATAGAGGTTATATACGCGTATACAGATGCCTATGAACGGGATAGACGCGTTTAAACGAAAAGGTGCAAAAACACGCATGTTAACGCAAATAGATGCGTATAGAGCAAATATACGCGTATGGCAAAGAGGCACTTAGACGCGTATAGACAATAATAGACGCAAATAGACTCATATAAATGCGTACAGAGGCTAAATACGCATATACAGATGTGAATAAACGGGATTGACGACCTTAGATGGGTATAAACACGAAAAAAACATTAATAGACGCATGTAAACGCAAATAGATGCGTATAGAGGCTATATGCGCTTATATAGACGCTTATCAACTCATAGACGCACTTTGACACGTATAGACTCGAATAAACGTG
This sequence comes from Phoronis australis, assembly GCA_002633005.1. Lineage (NCBI taxonomy): Eukaryota > Metazoa > Phoronida > Phoronidae > Phoronis > Phoronis australis. The sequence continues at coordinate 126,261 of NMRA01000080.1, forward strand.
AAAAGAAGTATGTAGACGCAAATAGACGAGTTTAGATTTTATATACTCGTGTCTAGATGCATACAAACGTTCATAGGCGCGCTAAGACGGGTATAGACACGAAAAAACGCAAATAGACGCATGTAAACGCAAATAGAAAAGTATAGAGGCTAAAAACGCGTATATAGGAGAGTATAAGCGGGTATAGACGTTTTTAGACACGTATAGACACGAATAAATGCAAATAGACGCATGTAAAGGCAGAGACGCGTAATGAGTCTCTATGCCCATTTGTACGCATCTATAAACCTGTAGATTGCATCTATGCTTGTCTATTTGCGTTAACATAAGTCTATTCGCGTCTATTCGTGTTTATACGCGGTTAGGCGCGTCCCTGCGCGTTTGTATATATTTAGATACGCGTGTATAGCCTCTATACGCGTCAATTGGGTTCACATTCGTCTATTAGTGTCTATTCGCGTCTATTACTGTCTATACGCCTCTAATAGTGTTTATACGCGTCTAAGCCCGTTTATACGCATCTGTATACGCGTCTATAGCCTCTATTCACGTCTATGTTCCTTTACTCGCGTCCATTTGAGCCTAGCCATGTCTATACTCATGTATGCGCGTCAATGCCAATCAAACGCATCTGTCTACGCGTATATATTATCTATACGCGTTTATTTGCGTTAACATGCGTCTTTTCGCATCTCTTTGTGTCTATACGTTAACATAAGTCTTTTTGCGTCTATTCGTGCCTATACGCGGTTAGACGCGTTCCTGCGCGTTTATATATATTTAGGTGCGCGTGTATAGCCTCTATACGCGTCAATTGCGTTCACAAGCGTCTATTAGTGTCTATACGCGTCTAAGCGTGTCCATGCCCGTTAATATGTATTTAGATACGCGTGTACAGCCTATATACTCACGTATTTGCTTTTACATGCGTCTATTCGCGTTTCTTCGTATCTATACCCGTCTTTGCGCGTCTATGACCGTTTATATGCATCTACATACGCGTATAAAGCCTATAACAGCGTTCATTTGCGTTTACATTCGTCTATTCGCGTTTATTCGTGTTTATACCCGTCAAAGCGCGTCAATGCCCGTTTATATGCGTCTATATACGCGTATAGCCCTTTACATGCGTATTTTTGTTTTTTTTCGTGTTTATACGCAACTCAAGCTCGTCAATCCCGTTTATACACATCAGTAAACGCGTATATAAGGTTGGTACGCGTCTATTTGTGTTTATATGCGTCTATTCACGTCTATAGGTGACTATACGCGTCTAAGGGCGTCTATACGCATCTCTGTGCGCATATAAAGCCTCTATACGTGTGTATTTGCCTTTACCAGCCTCTATTTGAGTTTAAACCCGTTGATGCATTTAAACGCATATATAGCCTCTATTTCAGTCTAGCCATGTCTATACACGTCTAAGACTGTCGATGCCCGTTCATATACGCATCTTTAAACGCGTGAATAGCCGCTGTACGCGTCTACTTGTGTTTACATGCGTCAATTCGCGTTTAATTGAGCCTATACGAGTTGATGCGGTTTATACGAGACTATATACGCCTCTATTCGCGTCTTTTTCCGTTCACTTGCGTCTAGCCATGTCTGTACGCGTCTAAACGCTTATACGCGTCTATGTACGCCTGTGTAGCCTCTATACGCGTCTTTTTATTTTTACTTGCGTCTAACCAAGCTTATATGTATCTATGCGCGTCTAAGCCCGTCTATGCCCGTTTACACGCATCTGTATACGCGTATATATCCTTTCTACTCGTGTATTTGCGTTTACATGCGTTTATATGCGTTTCATCGAGCTTATACGGATTATTGCGGTTATACGCGTATATAGACGCGTATAAAGCCTCTACTCGCGTACATTCTCGTTTCCTCGCGTCTACTTGAGTCTAACCAGATCTATACGCGTCTAAGCGCGTCAATGCCGATCAAACGCACCTGTCTACGCGTATATATTCTCTATAGTCGTTTATTTGCGTTAACATTGGTCTTTTCGCATCTCTTTGTGTCTATACGCGTCTAAGCGTGTCTATGCCTCTTTGTACGCATCTATAAACCCGTAGATTGCATCTATACTGTCTATTTGTGTTAACATTAGTCTATTATCGTCTATTCGTGTCTATACGCGGTTAGGCGCGTCCCTGCGCGTTTATATATAATCAGATACGCGTGTACAGCCTCTATACGCGTCAAGTGCGTTAACAAGCGTCTATTACTGTCTATACGCGTCTAAAAAAGTTGATACGCGTCCATGTACGCGTTTATGTACGCGTATAAAGCCTCTATTCGCGTTTTTTTTCGTGTATTTGAGTCTAGCCATGTCTATACGCGTCTGAAACTGTCGATGCCCGTTCATATACGCATCTGTATGCGCGTGAATAGCCGCAATACGCGTCTACTTGAGTTTACATGCGTCAATTCGCGTTTAATTGAGCCTATACGAATTGATGGGGTTGATACGAGTCTATATACGCCTCTATTCGCGTCTTTTTTCGTTCACTTGCGTCTATTTTAATGTAGCCATGTCTGTGCGCGTCTAAGCGTTTGTACGCGTCTATGTACGCGTGTGTAACCTCTATACGCGTCTATTTGGTTTTACTTGCGGCTAACCAAGCTTATATGTATCTATGCGCGTCTAAGCCCGTCTGTGCCCGTTTACACGCATCTGTATACGCGCATATATCCTTTCTACTCGTGCATTTGCGTTTACATGCGTTTATATGCGTTTCATTGAGCTTATACGGGTTATTGCAGTTATACGCGTATATAGACGCGTATATAGCCTCTATTCGCGTACATTCTCGTTTTCTCCCGTCTACTTGAGTCTAGCCAGGTCTATACGCGTCTAAGCGCGTCAATGCCAATCAAACGCATCTGTCTACGCGTATATATTATCTATACGCGTTTATTTGCGTTAACATGCGTCTTTTCGCATCTCTTTGTGTCTATACGCGTCTAAGCGTGTCTATGCCGCTTTGTACGCATCTATAAACGCGTAGATTGCATCTATACTCTTCTATTTGCGTTAACATAAGTCTAGTCGGGTCTATTCGTGTCTATACGCGATTAAGCACGTTCCTGCGCGTTTATATATATTTAGATACGCGTGTATAGCCTCTATACGCGTCAATTGCGTTCAGAAGCGTCTATTTGTGTCTATACACGTCTATTAATGTCTGTATGCGTCTAATTGGGCCAATGTGTGTTTGTACGCGTCTGTGTACGCGTTTAAAGCCTCTATTCGCGTCTATTTTCGTCTATTTGAGTCTAGCCATGTCTACACGCGTCTGAGATTGTCGATGCCCGTTCATATACGCATCTGTATACGCGTGAATAGCCGCTATACCCGTCTAATTGCGTTTAAATGCGTCAATTCGCGTTTAATTGAGCCTATCCGAGTTGATGCGTTTTATACGAACCTATATACGCCTCTATCCGCGTGTTTTTTCGTTCACTGACGTCTATTTTAGTCTAGCCATGTCTGTACGCGTCTAAGCGCTTATACGGGTCTATGAACGCGTGTGTAGCCTCTATACGCGTCTATTTGGTTTTACTTGCGTTTAACTAAGCTTATATGTATCTACGCGCGTCTAAGCCCGTGTATGCCCGTTTACACGCATCGGTATACGCGTATATATCCTTTCTACTCGTGTATTTGTGTTTACATGCGTTTATATGCGTTTCATCGACCTTATACGGGTTATTGCGGTTCTACGCGTATATAGACGCGTACATAGCCTGTATTCGCGTACACTCGCGCTTTCTCTCGTCTACTTGAGTCTAACCAGGTCTATACGCGTCTAAGCGCGTCAATGCCGATCAAACGCATCTGTCTACGCGTATCAATTCTCTATACGTGTTTATTTGCGTTAACATGCGTCTTTTCGCATCTCTTTGTGTCTATATTCGTCTAAGCGTGTCTATGCCCCTTTGTACTCTTCTATATACGCTTAGATTGCATCTACACTCTTCTATTTGCGTTAACATAAGTCTAGTCGCGTCCATTCGTGTCTATACGCGATTGGGCCCGTTCCTGCGCGTTTATATATATTTATATACAGGTGTATAGCCTCTATACGCGTCAATTGCGTTCACAAGCGTCTATTAGTGTCTATACGCGTCTATTAGTGTCTGTACGCGTCTAAGCGTGTCCATGCCCGTTAATATGTATTTAGATACGCGTGTACAGCCTATATACTCACGTATTTGCTTTTACATGCGTCTATTCGCGTTTCTTCGTATCTATACCCGTCTTTGCGCGTCTACGACCGTTTATATGCATCTACATACGCGTATAAAGCCTATAAACGCGTGCATTTGCGTTTACATTCGTCTATTCGCGTTTATTTGTGTTTATACGCGTCAAAGCGCGTCAATGCCCGTTTATATACGTCTATATACGCGTATAGCCCTTTACATGCGTATATTTGTTTTTTTCGTGTTTATACGCATCTCAAGCTCGTCAATCCCGTTTATACACATCAGCAAACGCGAAAAAACATTTATTCGCGTCTAGTTGTGTTTATATGCGTCTATTCACGTCTATTGGTGTCTATACGAGTCTATTAGTGTCTATACGCGTCTAAGGTCGTCTATACGCGTCTATGTGCGCATATAAAGCCTCTATAGTGTCTATTTGCGTTTACAAGCCTCTATTTGAGTTTAATCGAGTCTATACCCGTTGATGCATTTTATACGCATACATAGCCTCTATTCGCGTCTATTTTCGTCTATTTGAGTCTAGCCATGTCTATACGCGTCTAAGACTGTCGATGCCCGTTCATATACGCATCTGTATACGCGTGAATAGCCGCTATACGTGTCTACTTGAGTTTACATGCGTCAATTCGCGTTTAATTGAGCCTATACGAGTTGATGGGGTTGATACGAGTCTATATACGCCTCTATTCGCGTCTTTTTTCGTTCACTTGCGTCTATTTTAATCTAGCCATGTCTGTGCGCGTCTAAGCGTTTGAACGCGTCTATGTACGCGTGTGTAGCCTCTATACGCGTCAATTTGGTTTTACTTGCTGCTAACCAAGCTTATATGTATCTATGCGCGTCTAAGCCCGTCTGTGCCCGTTTACACGCATCTGTATACGCGTATATATCATTTCTACTCGTGCATTTGCGTTTACATGCGTTTATATGCGTTGCATCGAGCTTATACGGGTTATTGCAGTTATACGCGTATATAGACGCGTATATAGCCTCTATTCGCGTACATTCTCGTTTTCTCCCGTCTACTTGAGTCTAGCCAGGTCTATACGCGTCTAAGCGCGTCAATGCTGATCAAACGCATTCTGTCTACGCGTATATATTATCTATACGCGTTTATTTGCGTTAACATGCGTCTTTTCGCATCTCTTTGTGTCTATACGCGTCTAAGCGTGTCTATACCGCTTTGTACGCATCTATAAACGCGTAGATTGCATCTATACTCTTCTATTTGCGTTAACATAAGTCTAGTCGCGTCTATTCGTGTCTATACGCGATTAGGCACGTTCCTGCGCGTTTATATATATTTAGATACGCGTGTATAGCCTCTATACGCGTCAATTGCGTTCACAAGCGTCTATTAGTTTCTATACGCGTCTATTAGTGTCTGTATGCGTCTAATTGGGCCTATGTGTGTTTGTACGCGTCTGTGTACGCGTTTAAAGCCTCTATTCGCGTCTATTTTCCGTCTATTTGAGTCTAGCCATGTCTATACGCGTGTGAGATTGTCGATGCCCGTTCATATACGCATCTGTATTCGCGTTAATAGCCGCTATACGCGTCTAATTGCGTTTACATGCGTCAATTCACGTTTAATTGAGCCTATCCGAGTTGATGCGTTTTATACGAGTCTATATACGCCTGTATTCGCGTGTTTTTTCGTTCACTTGCGTCTATTTTAGTCGAGCCATGTCTCTACCCGTCTAAGCGCTTATTCGGGTCTATGAACGCGTGTGTAGCCTCTATACGCGTCTATTTGGTATTACTTGCGTCTAACTAAGCTTATATGTATCTATGCGCGTCTAAGCCCGTCTATGCCCGTTTACACACATCTGTATACGCGTATATATCCTTTCTACTCGTGTATTTGCGTTTACATGCGTTTATATGCGTTTCATCGACCTTATACGGGTTATTGCGGTTCTACGCGTATATAGACGCGTATATAGCCTCTATTCGCGTACATTCTCGTTTCCTCTCGTCTACTTGAGTCTAGCCAGGTCTATACGCGTCTAAGCGCGTCAATGCCGATCAAACGCATCTGTCTCCGCGTATATATTATCTATACGCGTTTATTTGCGTTAACATGCGTCTTTTCGCATCTCTTTGTGTCTATACGCGTCTAAGCGTGTGTATGCCCCTTTGTACGCATCTATAAACGCGTAGATTGCATCTATACTCTTCTATTTGTGTGAACATTAGTCTATTCGCATCTATTCGTGTCTATACGCGGTTTGGCGCGTCCCTGCTTGTTTATATATATTTACATACGCGTGTATAGCCTCTATACGCGTGAATTGCGTGCACAAGCGTCTATTAGTGTCTATACGCGTCTATTAGTGTCTGTACGCGTGTAAGCGGGTCTATGTGTGTGTTTATACGCGTCTATCTACGCGTATAAAGCCTCTATTCGCGTCTATTTGAGTCTAGCCATGTCTATACGCGTTAGAAACTGTCGATGCCCGTTCATATACGCATCTGTATACGCGTGAATAGCCGCTATACGCGTCTACTTGCGTTTACATGCGTCAATTCGCGTTTAATTGAGCCTATACGAGTTGATGCGGTTGATAGGAGTCTATATACGCCTCTATTCGCCTCTATTCGCGTCTTTTTTCGTTCACTTGCTTCTATTTTAGTCTAGCCATGTCTCTACGCGTCTAAGCGCTTATACGCGTCTATGTACGCGTGTGTAGCCTCTATACGCGTCTATTTGGTTTTATTTGCGTCTACCCAAGCTTGTATGTATCTATGCGCGTCTAAGCCTGTCTTTGCCCGTTTACACGCATCTCTATACGCGTATATATCCTTTCTACTCGTGTATTTGCGTTTACACGCGTCTATATGCGTTTCATCGAGCTTATACGGGTTATTGCAGTTATACGCGTATATAGACGCGTATATAGCCTCTATGTGCGTACATTCTCGTTTTCTCGCGTCTACTTGAGTTTAACCAGGTCTATACGCGTCTAAGCGCCTCAATGCCGATCAAACCCATCTGTCTACGCGTATTTGCGTTAACATGCGTCTTTTCGCATCTCTTTGTGTCTATACGCGTCTAAGCGTGTCTATGCCCCTTTGTACGCATCTATAAACGCGTAGATTGCATCTATACTCTTCTTTTTGCGTTAACATAAGTCTAGTCGCGTCTATTCGTGTCTACACGCGGTTAGGCGCGTCCCTGCGCGTTTATATATATTTAGATACGCGTGTATAGCCTCTATACGCGTCAATTGCGTTCACAAGCGTCTATTAGTGTCTATACGCATCTGTTAGTGTCTGTACGCGTCTAAGCGGGTCCATGCCCGTTAGTATGTATTTAGATACGCGTGTACAGCCTATATACTCACGTATTTGCTTTTACATTCGTCTATTCTCTTTTCTTCGTATCTATACCCGTCTTTGCGCGTCTATGACCGTTTATATGCATCTACGTACGCGTATAAAGCCTATAAACGCGTGCATTGAACTTTACATTCGTCTATTCGCGTTTATTCGTGTTTATACGCGTCAATGCCTGTTTATATACGTCTACATACGCGTATAGCCCTTCACATGCGTATATTTGTTTTTTTCGTGTTGATACGCATCTCAAGCTCGTCAATCCCGTTTATACACATCAGTAAGCGCGAAAAAACATTTATACGCGTCTAGTTGTGTTTTTATATGCGTCTATTCACGTCTATTGGTGTCTATACGAGTCTATTAGTGTCTATACGCGTGTATTAGTGTCTGTACGCGTCTAAGCGGGTCTATGTGTGTTTGTGCGCGTCTATGTACGCGTATAAAGCCTCTATAGTGTCTATTGGTGTTTACATGCGTCTATTCACGTGCCTCTCATATAGTCTGACTGTGAGAGCAGTCGAGTCAGTCATTGTTCTACCTCGGTTTCGATAACTTCGGTCGTCGTTTGCTTTTGCTTACGAGCCAGTCAACATGCCACGCTGTTGCTGCGTACTGGGGTGTATTCATTATCGTCTCACGTACAGGTGAAGAAATGTCCCACTTGCCCGAGTGTTCCGCGACACACTCCCACTGGAGGGTGATCTGAGCACCCAAACTATGCTTACATCCCGCCGTGTGACTCCCTCGTCACACACCTGGCACCTTCCAAATAGCTCCAATACAAGTCCACAATAAACTTATCAAATTTAGGCTCACCGATCTGTTCATTGGATGACGAACAATAATAAAATTAGTAAATAAGTAGTAATAGTAAATATTATAATCTTTTAGATCTGAATGTATTAAGAGTGCAGAAAGAAATGAAAGAAAGTAATCAATGGGTGAAGAATAAACTGATCAATAGTTCCCAAAACCATGCAAACGACGTACTTGCCTTAAATTGCACCAGAAAATTTAGCCAGGTGTCGCCAGTGAATAATGACGTAAGGGCTTATGTTAATGCGTAAGGAGGCCCAGAACAGTTCTCACTGGGTTTTGCCCAGCAAAACACACATCACTTGATTTGTCACCTTTTCTTCACTCTGTCAAAAACAGGATGCAAAGAATGGCATGTTTTCGATTATTTCACATAAAAAGCCCTGCAGATGAGCACAGAAACTTTATTCTCTCTTGTATTTTTGACCATTTCATGCACTGAAAACCAAGCTAGACTAAGAAAAATAACGGCAAAAAAATGCAAAATCGGCACATTTCACCCAAAAAACACCACTTCCCTGCCGATGCACTACTAAAGCCAACATTAGAGTCTGAAAGCAAATTTCCTACCGATTCCGAAAATGTGGTCCAAAAGTATAGTCCGGATACCTATCGTCGTCAGGCTCCAAAGGTCGTCCGCCATCTTCTTTCGCGTGCAGCGCAGCCACGCGGGACTTAGCGTTCCAATTTGGAGTGCTCGTCTACACGTTAGGTACTTACTTCTCGGGAGAAACGCGCATGGAAGAACTGAGAATAAAATTAATGCATTTACCGACTGTTTTTTTTTGAGACCACTTAAAAACTTGTAGATTTTACTAATGCACATTTTTGTTCATTTTCAGAAGATATTTTCGAAATTTAATTTTCTTCAGACGGAACAAAAAAACAACTCAGAGATTGTTTATGCATTGTATCTATTTGTCCCAGCCACTAACCGACACCCGTTAGGCCAAAGGAAAAACGCAGCAGACAAATGGAACACGCTGCGTGCTTAACAGTTTCGGCTCACGCATTCGTCATCAAAATATTGTCCACTTGTTTTTTATTGCAAAACACAGTACTGAGCTCAACATTTATGTTGAAATTTTTGGTTAAAGCATTTTGAATTTATTTGAAGAAAATTAAAATACTTGAATTGATAGAGAATGGCCACCAATAAAGTAACACATTGACTTTATTTCACTATATTGCGTTGTTACATACAACACAGCATGACATAATCAAAAATAAAAGAAGAGATTGAGCAATAAAATACAAATACAACTTGGGTATTTATATATTTATTTATGATTGCAAAAGCCTGTTAAAGGTGAGAAAAAATCAAACAATACGATATTGGGTAATTTATTAGACCAATTGTATCGAGGTTCAATGATCAACTTGCACCGACCAAAGTCTCAAAGGGTTGCAGTTATGTTTTAGCTGACAAGGTGCTAACAGAGAATGAAGAAAAACTGAAAAGAAAAAGAAAGACAGCAGAGATAAGTGGTGTTAAGAATAACATGAGCAAAAACTCAAATAAAGAGGACACCAATAGAAAATAAGTAAGGTCTATCTGGAATAAAGAAATTGCGATTTATTTTCCAGAACTTAATTTCTAAATCAATTTTAATCGATCTAAAAATCGATATCATACTAGTAAAGCAGTTTGTGGTTGAAGTAGAATTGCTGTAAACCACTTTCCACTATTTTCTTGGCCTTTTTCTGTGTTGTTTTCTGTTCTTTCAAAAGGCGGTAGCATATGACGACCATAGGATTCATTATAAAATGGCTGCCGAAAAGCAATGCACAGTTGAACAACTCGGCGTAAGTAAGAGAAAACGTTTGAATCAACGAATACTATATATTTGTGAGAGTTAAATCAAATCCTATTCAGACCATAACTTTGAAGTTGAATAATTGGGTGAGTACGACAACAAGCCGGTTTTATGCTTAGGCGGACGACCATTGGGTTCCCGAGTATACTGTCAACCAACTAGTTTTTTGGCAATTCTTGCTTGTTTGAGCCAATTTCTCGGTCGCTACCCAACAATGCACAATTGCAGCCGGGGGCTGCCATCTTGAAGAAGAGTGCAGCTACAGCCAAGAAAGTGGCTTTTTTATTCACACCATGTTCACAAATACAAACAAACCACATTCACTGAGCCTACGTGCAATGCCCACCTACAAAATGCCCCCAAATAATTAAACTTGGCCTACCCCAAAATTTCAATATTTTGGGAGTGCACTAGAGTTGGCCGCGGCCGCAGCCTAACTGTTCAGTGCCACCAGAGACCGTAGCGTCTTTGGTGCCACCATAGTCTATGGTGCCACCTATAAGATCACAGTTTTCGTCCATTGAAAGTATACGGAGTTGGCGGTCCATGTACTATAGTCTATCCTGGCAGCAGTTTCACACAAAAACCTGAGTTGTTTCAATCGTGAACATCATCTATCTTAATCAGTGGGGAAGCAAAAAAGTCAAGAATTTTCAATTAACTGTTGCTGCAGGCGAAGCTTTTCAAAAAGCACCGTTTCTTTTTATCGACTGTGGAGCCGCCGTGTCTTGCCATACTTATTGCACACACGTCCGCTAAACGTCTCTACGGCCCATCAACAATGGCCGCCAGTGGCCGTCCAATGGGATTTCGCTAGGTGGTTTGTCTCCCTCTCTACGATCTCTGAATAGCCCCATTACATCGTGTGTTGGCGGCACAGAATAGAAGGTAGGCCTACTGAACTCAGGAAGTCCTTTCAGAATTTTGGCAAACCATGGGCAAACTGAATCCGCAGTCGGCCAGCGCGGCTTCGATCGACCCGCGCAAGTAAATCAAAGTAGCATTAGTCTTGGCTAAAATGCATGTAAACCAATTTTTGAAGTCACTAGTATTATTGTCAAGCTCAGTTCAAAATTGCCAGTGAAATCCTCGGTCGTGGGACCGGACCAAACCATGAAAAACAAAAGTTTAGATCAAAACTGAATCATGTCCGACTCGAGTCGACGCTTGCAAATCGCCGAAAGGTGGCGGGAAAATCAGTGAACCAAGGAAGCAAGGAGGCAAGGAAGCGGCGTGCGAACGGATACTGGGTAAGGAGCTCCAGCCAGGTAAAAATTGTCTGCATAACCATACTTTATTTAAAAACTAAAACAAGTAACAAGCGAACATAAATGTTTGACACCAACGATACACTCAAATGACTTGCACGGCATCTTGAATATGCGTTCGAGGCATTGAAAAAATACGAATGGCCGACATAGTCTGATCTGATGAGTAAGCCACAGTTTGCTAGTTCAGACCACAGGCGTCCTCAGCTTCTGATCGTCCCCAATACACTACATATAATACTACAAGGTATGACACTTCGGACTTGAAATTCCACGGGTGCTTCACTTGAGCCGTCCATAGCAAACATAAAACTCATTAAATTTGCACAAAACAGGGGTTCAACAAACCATGAAGAATTGTTCTTTCTCCCAATACCATTCACGGTGTCCTGTTACGGCGACTTCGTAAGAAATTCGCAGTCAAAGAACAAAAATGTTCACAAAAAAACCCCACACACGTTCTCCCTAGGCCCGTCGAGGTCAAGGACGGTTACGGAAATTGCCGGTGAGTTACGGAAGTAGCGACATCGTGACTTTACGCGACAAAGCGGCAATTTCCGTACCGTCCTTGACCTCGACGGGCCTAGGGAGAACGTGTGTGGGGGCTTTTTGTGAACATTTTTGTTCTTTGACTGCGAATTTCTTACGAAGTCGCCGTAACAGGACACCGTGAATGGTATTGGGAGAAAGAACAATTCTTCATGGTTTGCTGAACCCCTGTTTTGTGCAAATTTATTGAGTTTTATGTTTGCTATGGACGGCTGAAGTGAAGCACCCGTGGAATTTCAAGTCCGAAGTGTCATACCTTGTAGTATTATATGTAGTGTATTGGGGACGATCAGAAGCTGAGGACGCCTGTGGTTCAGACGTGAGCGTGAACTTGGAATCCTGCTGAAGGTCACGTATGCGTGAACTCGGATACATTATGGAACTCGGAAAGTTCAAAACATTTCATTTGAACTTGATTGTTTTATAATTCCACGTTCACTCATGCGCGATCTGGAGATAAAGCAGGATTCCAAGTTCAGGCACACTAGAACAATGAGGTCTGCTGTAGGCCTTGATAGTTGCCAAAGCAGTCATTTGATGTTTGCTCATGAATGCAAAACCAAGATGCAAGTTATTCATCTGTTGTTTCGTACATCTATTGTGAAATAGATGTTCGTGGAACAGTGCAATAATTAACGCAGAAAATGTATCTTGCATCATCATTCAGTCGATAGCCTACGTTCGACAATCCAGTCGATATCTATTGAAATTGATTTCTGCTTGCTCTCCTGTCCAAATAGATGGAAAAATGCACGTGAATTGGTTTGTTTATACCTATTAGATATTCAAGATGGTGGACGTACTAGTCGTGGTCGTGGACTCGAATGTTGGGCAATTCTGCAAGAAATGTCAATTTCTGGCCGTGTAAAATTTTGGATGCACCGATCGAGTTTTTGACGTCAAATTCTGACTAACATTACGAGGGTATTGACTATGAACGTTGTGCAAGGCAAGAGATTGAGAGAAAACAAAAGGTGGACTGTCAATAAAATGTATGATAAAAATGCCACTCGTTTTATCTAGACGCTTTATTGTCTTTATTCAGACTGTCGGCTTCGTGGGAGACTGGACGTTGCTGCTGAATTCTTTACCTCCTTGTTGTAGTTTTTGAACTAAGTCAATATTGGCATCTCTAGTATGAATGTCACATTCTTTTTTGAGTGAAATGATTCCGCGTACTGTTTGAAACGCTTCTATATAGACTTCTATTTAAAGTTATTGAATAAACGAGTGGTCTTTGTTTTAGCAATGACACTGTTATTCCACTTCACTGTACTATGTTACTACATGTTACTTTGTGTCAGAGAACTGGATAGATGTGAAAGCTGTTTTTAGTATCTGTTAATGGGTCAAAACTGGGTTTGGTATCCTTTTAACAAAAAGAAATCGGATGTACCTGACAAGAAAAATGGAATAAATGGGTAGAAGCATACTGAGACTAGGCCCGGACCGCAGTCCTAAATGATGTCCTGGAAGGGGTGAAATTCTGGTTATTCCTGTGCCCTGCCCCCTCCCCCCCAACTCAAAATGCTCATCCGCCCCTGGCGTTATCCAAATATGTGATTTATTTGAAGAAATATTACATAGTCATTGTCTTAAAATAACTTACTCCAAACATGTCACCATCCAGTGGAAATTGACCCCATTTTGATCAGTATTTCCCGTACTGCCTAGTGACCTGCATTAGTATCACTCAGGGGTTAGCCCACATAGATAATCTATGGCCTGACACGTCTGAATATAATCACAGTGACCATTCATGATGGCCACGACGATTATGGAAAAAACAGAATGAACACCAATGCTTTTCTATTTAAGGTATTATTCTATGGGGATGGATTGAGTAGAGAAGAATGTCTGAATCTATTCGCGAGAAGGTTAAGCTGACCAATACTCTTGCGTGCCTACTTCAAGCTTTACAAGGTCAAGTTACCACCATAGAACTTCGAAATGAATCTTCAGTAAAGGGTCATATTGTTGATGTTGACTGTTACATGAACACGCACATGTCCGATGTGGAATTCATCAACCCCAAGGGTCAAGTGACGCCACTGTCAACATTTTTTGTTCAAGGAAAAAACATTAGATTTGTTCAAATTCCCTCGCACGTGAATATTATCAATGCCATGGAAAAACAGTTGAGGCTCATTGAGGGAAAGAATGCTTATAAACATTCGCGAAAGCCAAAAATGCTTCGCGGAAAACGTGCTGCAGATTTAACAGAAGTATCCTCGAGACCAGAAGTATCCTCGAAACCAGAAGCATCCAGCTAATTGTCAGTCAAGCCATCACTCAAAATCCTGGCGATAGGTCAAGTACTTGATGCATATCCAAAGTACTTTTTCAGGGACCCATTTCACAATGATGCTGTTGTTACGAATTTGTGTGTATTGGACAACAGCAGCCATCCATATTATTTGTCGTAAACCAGTACAATTTTCAAAACAGTTGAGAGATTTCTCAGCAGTTTTTTGGCTTGTTGTTTTCAATAACTAACAATAAAATTTCTTAAGTGAAGGATCCTTCAGTGAAGGTAGAAAATTGTCATTTTTTGAAAACTTTCAAAACTTTTGGTGTCATAAGAGGTTCTCGCTCATTTTAAAATGCGGTCTATGGGTGTTTAGAACAAGTTGAAACAGGTGCATAAACTTGCAATGCGACTTCAATTTTTAGCCTTAGCTTGGTAGACACTTTGATGAGATTGATGAGAGGTTATCATACACGAGCATAGATTGTTCTACGGTACCTGCGACATGGTAAAATCGCACACGAACTACAGATACTATGTCCCGTCACATTTCAGATGCCACTTAGTGTCTGGCTAACTTTTATGGCAGATGTTGGTCATCGTCATTGCTGATACATAATGCGACATTCCTGCTTTCAGGGGATTTTGTCACGCATTGAAACTCGTCCAACACAGGTAACTCCCAACATTGGTTACTGTCCGTTACTCTGGGCACCAGCAGGGCCCTCAATACCTCGATTTGGGGGCCGAATATTGGCCCCATTCTTTTCTAAAACTATGAACAATGACTCAAAATTTATGGCTCAAAAATTCCCCTCAAGTAATTAAACAATTCCCCTCTAGGTTCGACTCATTTGTAACTCACCAAGGTGACAGTTTGAAACAGTACGTGTTGTTTTGTCTACTTGAAGCAGAGCCTATGAGGGATATTGAAAGGGGTGGAGGTACTGCTGACTAGGAGGGGGGTACTATTTTACCATCGCCCAAAAAATTCCTCTCAGAAGGCACAGACACTTTTCCCCCCAGTGAACTAGGTAAGGGTCCTGTCTTATTCAATGAAACTGTCCCAGAGGACATCAGTACATTACCTAAATCTACTGTGTTAATTTTGTGGACTTCTGAAAACGGTGATTGTCTTTTCTTGTTTTAGTTTCATTACTAAGTCGTTTGGCTTTATTATCATTTAACAAAGGGCTCAATTTTTAGTTATATTATTAGAAAATGTCATTAGACAAAGAGGAGCTCACATTTAAGAAAAAATGAAAGTAAAGAACAATACAAATACACAAGATATTTCGGGAATTTAGTTGAGTCTCTATTTGGGAATGTTTCATGCAACCGGGCACTGAATCAAAATATGCATTGCTCAGCTAGTTTTTGGGACTTCATGACCAACTATTCACCGTAGTAGCCTCACACATAGTCTAGGTCTTCCTGCATGAAAAATTCACCGTAAAGACCAAACTGGTTTTAAAAATTACAAATTAATACTCTCACAGGAACAATGCAATGGTCAGAAATTTGTTACACCATTTCCCCACGAGTTTTAGACAGTGCCTCACAGGGACATTATCGTTTTCACAACACAAAATGCATTTTGATTATACTGATGTGAAGTTCTTTATGCAATATATTCACCATGGTTCATCTCCGTATCCATTTATTATCAATATATTCATAAATCATAGTGAATTCAATCATACAATTTACAAAACAGTAGATGATAGTAATCAGTTATTTACAAAAGCATAGCAAATGATGAAGGACATTTCAAAGGTATGAGTGAAAAGCATACACAAAGCAAAATGCATGTACATGGCTTTGTGCTCGTAATCCGTGACTTGGCTTCCTACTCGACTACTCACCAGACTGGAATAATTTAGTGTCCCTCATATAATTAACATACATTAATCAGGCAGTTTACCTTAAAAATATTTTATAAAATATACATCATCCGGGTGAAGATTACTCGTACACATGTGATCAACATGACTGTAATTTGGGAGTCCTCCCAGGCCATTCAGAAACCGGTTTTGTATTATGAC
This sequence comes from Phoronis australis, assembly GCA_002633005.1. NCBI lineage: Eukaryota > Metazoa > Phoronida > Phoronidae > Phoronis > Phoronis australis. The sequence goes on from NMRA01000080.1 coordinate 142,582, forward strand.
ACAAACTTGTGGTATTGACATAAGAAACTACACCCAATTGATAAAAACAGCAACTAAGCAGCAACATATTGCCAAGTTTCGTCAACGACATTGAGGTACTTTTCATGACGAATTAGTGCCACAAAAATTCTCAAAACAACCAGCCGTTTGAAAAGAAAGTGTGGAATGGAACATACTAAGCTAACAAACATAATGAACCAGGTTCATTTAACTCACTTCCATCAACTCGTACTACTTTGATTGTGCGCTGAATAATCGATACATAGAGATGATCATAACAAAACTCGTCTCCAAGGCACATAGAGCGGACTTCTAAACTGCCAGCAAGTGTCGCCACTAGCAAAACAAATTGGAGCAAAACTGACTGGCACTCATGTCCAGTAGGCTTTATGCAGTAATCCATACACAAGGCCAACTGTAAGATTTTACAATTCACAATTAAGCAACCTTTTTTGGGTTTCGTTTGACACAAATGCCTTAAAGTTACAAATCTGTGTGGAAAGGCTATAGATTTTGATTTATGATTTCATTCCAATCTGCTATAAATCAAGTCGTATGACCATGTCTTTACAAAAATTAGCCAAAAAGTAAGGTACATTCACAGCAAAACAACAGTATCAATAACACCACCGAATTTCTATTGATATGTAAATATTCTGGATGAAATCTCAAAAATGCTATAGTTTTCTATATTATCTTATTTTCGTTACACGCTTTTTGATTTTTTCCAGAAAAATCATACAAGTCCTACTTCTGACAACCCTCATGCAAAAGTGGAGCCTTTTAAAGCAATTCCTGGCTGTGTTTTGGAGAACATCCTTTTAAAAAAATCTGATAATAAAACCATTTCTGAAATAGGGTATTCCACAGTTAGTCAAGTTTCCAGGGTCCTAAATACATTAAATGGCGAAGCATTAACATGAACCAGTCGCAAAATGATCATCAGTGGTAACGGAGAGATCCTTCATGTAGTAATTTTTGTGAATTTAAACTGACATTGTAATTATAACTTCTACCGGTAGCAATTACATGGTATTATCTGTTGTTTAAAAATACTTTCAGTAATTTAGAAGGTACGATATCACAGTCAATGTCGTGTTGAACATACAACAAATTAGAAAATGTACACACACCTACAGTTGTGCAAATCAGTCGTAATTCTATCTCATAAAGCACAACGAATCGCAATGCGGATGAACTGGAACACAACAGTGCTTTGCGAGAATGGCCAAACAGAATCTTTAGCTACCTCTACTGAAAGAGGAATAAACTAAATTACACACATTTAAAAGGCAACACAGTATGACTGTACAGTTTATTTCCCCACCAATTTCACAAACAATTACCAAACCAGTAAGCAGGGGGTCTTTTGTTAACCAGTTTGCTCCACAGAATAACTGGTATAAACTGGTTCTCAAAGTCCGTACACCTGTTGGTGACTATTGTCACTACTACGCCTACATATTAAGCGAAAGGTGTAAAGCTGTGTCCTTGTGAGCAGGGCCAACTTGCCCACGATCAGCTGAGCATCCACATGGTCATGAGTGTCACGACGCACGCACAGTACAGGCCAAAATTATTCAAACAAGACGACAGAATTCCCAATCTTGACGGCTGGGCGGAAGCCGAATTAATCGTCGGAATAGTCTTCCCACATGACGGGGAATGAAAAGTTAGTGAGGTGGCTAAGTCATTCTATAATTAGAATTTTGTCGCCCTAATATTTGTTACCAGTAACTTTGTTGTAAACAGAGCTAGCCGTCATAATGGGAAACCAACATTTTGTTTGATTACTTTTGACTTGTACTGTATCGCAACCAACGAGTAGCTGATGATCACTTTGCCTTGGCACTGCTTCTGTTGGAACGGAAACTTTGCTGGGACAAGTTGCCATAGCGGTGTGAAGTTGCGCCAATTTAGCTGTTGTCCACATGGTCACTAGTCACCAATGATCTTGCTCCTTGAGTTATTAGTAGAAGTCAAATGATTTAGATTTACATAAAATAATTGCAGTGCTTACACATACCCTTTAACTACACCCAGATGCTGAGTTTCACAGACACGGAAACAAAATTAATCGATTAAAAATAAATCACATATTCAACAAAGTTCCGGGCTGTGACATTCTCCTCCCACAAAAAGTGCACCATTGTAAAAAACACATAAAAGGACACTAAGCCCTGTTTTGCCGATTTCAACCAATCCTCATTCTACCCCGACCTCGGCAACATTGGCGTCTCTCATGACTGATAAAACCAAAGTATAACTAAGTCACTGTGTCATAAAATGGAGACCATGATTCTTGTTGGGTGGTCTGTCCCCACAGCTGCCTTGTAACTGGCCCAATGTGTTAGTCACGCTTGCTGGTTTGGCAGACTTTGAAATAAGTTATCAACTTTGTTCCAAACTTTTTTGACAAGGGCCACAGAACATAGTTTCTTTTGATTTAGAGAGCTGGATGGGCAAGTTGTTAATTTTGTTAGCAGGCCAAAATCAGGTTTAGTGTCCTTTTAACTAGATACGCAAGTGCAATGATACTTGCATAACGGAGTGCGGTGACTTTTTCTTCACGGAGCCACATAAAATAAAACAACAGGAGTCTCAATATTCACTAGGCGACGCTAAAGAAAAAAGATACTCTTTTTGATATCAGAAACAACTGTAAACAGAAAGCTGTTGGCAGCCTTGAGGAAGCTGTGACACTTCTAGTGCCATGCGACTACGAGAAAATATCATGGACGGTTGTCTCACAGGCACCACCTACTGAAGTTTGAGCTCATCATTATCAATAATAAAAACTGACAATCCTATGACTTTAAAACATCCATTGTCGATGGTAAGTTGAATATTAAATGCTACTACAAATATTGACTTAGTTTTTCAATTCCAAAAGAGGGCGCCTCTTTCACAATAACACACTTTCAAGTGCTGCAAGAAGTAACACTGGAAATAGATGACGAATCTGGCTTCTTGATTGGTAGAAAGGTAACATTTGGATATTCCAATTGGTTGGGAGTTGAGAAATGCCTCATCGTGACTTGCGGCTGTTGCAACAACAACAAACTTGGATGAATTCCAGACAAGTTTGTGTTGGGTGGCCGCCAGGTGGCACAGAACACAAAAACATCAAATTGAAATGGAAAGGCATTCTTGTCTAATGTTAGGTTATTAATAATTTCATAAACACCCAACAAGGAAATCTTGACGATACAGAGGCAAAAACGTAAAACTGAAATCATTGTCCTCCGTAATCTCACCAAGAACACATCTTCAAATTTTCATAATGATCCTTCAAACGGTTTTGCGGATAGAAACGTGGATGCCAAGAATTCGTAAAGTACAAAAATGGCCACCATGTGGCATAGAATACATCAAATTTGTCCTAAAATGACAAGGCATAGTTGTCTCCTTAATAGACCCCTATTTGTCACATTTGATGAAAAACCATCCAAGAGCTACGGAAATACAAAGGCATCCATAAAAAATATCCACTAGGGGGCACAGCGGTAGTTGGATCTGTTTGAAACACCTCATCCATCCATCATCGGCTCTATAGAAGCACATCTGCCAAATTTCACAAAACTATAAACTACCACTAGGGGGCACCAGAACTTGGAATTGTCTGAAAATCTAAGTCTTCCATGATCTTCTTATCAGGAAAACACATGCCAATTTTCATGATCTTTTGAGCAGCTTGCCAGATGGAGAGGCAGACATCAAAAAACTAGAACTCAAAATTACAAAAAATAGCCACTAGGGGATGCAGACTCCATTGAAACTGTTAGAAATCATTCAAGAGAAACATAATTGCTGAATTTCATAAAAATCTGGAAATGGGCAGAAACTGAGACAAACATAAAAAACTAAAATTGCCTCTAGGGGGTGCACCAGTACTTGGATCCATCCAATAATACGGCAACGTTATAGGAAAACATGCCACATTTCATAAAGATCCTGTAAGAGGCTTAGGAGATACAGCAGCAGAAACAGGATGCCTAGAGATGACGGCAATATGCACCCACATATATTATATAAATGTAAGCACATGAAACTATTCACTTCTAATACTTTTCCAGCTTACTCTCTGACCATTTTTTCATCAAAACATCGAAAACAGAGCGTGTGCACTGATCACATGCACGCACACACAAAATTCTGCAAGTCAAAACACCATCCTTGCACAGAGCCACTATTGCAGAGTTGGCTGTGAGAACGAGTATAATTCACTGTGTGACATAGTAACAGCATACATATGGTAATTGAACCGATTAGCTATGACGCATCTGTATTCTCTTGAGCTCCTAACATTGGGGTAAGACTGCTAGTATCGACTGCACCACCAGATGTCTCCACTTGGATGATGGCAGAGTCTTGTAGAGGACCAGCCTTGGGGTTGGTGTCAACTACATCATTAGCGTTGCTCCCTAAAAACAAAATTTTATCTAATTTAATAGTAACATAGGAATAAATGTCACATACACAAGTCTTGAATCCCTTCGAGACTTAACAAATGAGCTTAGGAAGTACACTAAATGCTAATAAGTTGATGCACCAACGAATCTCTTTGTTTTTGTATCTCATTTTTAAGTTTGTAGCAACAAATACTCGTAATTACATGAGACAACTGGTCACTAAATGGCATGAATTTTTTGTCATTTTCTATGGAGTTTCAATGGACACTCGTAATCAAATTCGGTTCATTTTTTGAAAATGGTATTGGCCCTATTTCCGTATAAAATAAAAGTATTCCAAACGTGAACAATCACTGTTTAACGGGATAAAACAAGGCTATAACATCATTAAAGCTGTGCTTTGCAGTGTTTAGATGGCTAAAAACAAGAATTGGGCCTTATCCTTATGAAACTGGTTTTGTAATACTCCTTACCACAACAGGATTCTATTTCTTTACCAACAAAAAATCCAAACCATTAGCAACTCGAGAAAATGATTCAGGATTAACTGGCTTTGGCCAACCCTAAAAACGCAAATTTGAAAACGACGCATATATGCACTGTCTGTGACATAAGTTGTGGGCTCAATACCGCCAAAATTGAATATCGGATAAGAGTGACAATGTTTTTAAACACCAAAGAACTTTGGTTAAAAATACAACATTGACAGCTCAACAGCGACGAAATGCCCCATTAACATATGGCTACAAACATAATACGTGAATTATACACCCACAAGTTCTCGCCTGGACCACAAAGTATTTTTAATTAAATGTTTCAATTTGAAATTGTCAAAACTTTTTAATTCAGTTTCTTAAGATGCGCATCCACACAAAACAGTGTTGTATTTAGTTGACGTCCATCGGCACGCTGGCATTATACAATGAAGTTACTCCTGTCCATCATAATAGCATACAGTACAAGACAATAGTAATCGGACAAAACATTTTCCCATAATAACAGCTAATTTTGCTAATGGCAAAATGACTGGTAATGATCCATTGGGCAGCAAAATTCAAATTAAAAAATGGCCTAGACACTGTATTAGTTAATTCCCCTTCATTCTTGGTCATGAGGGAAACCCACTCTGATGAAGAATTCGGCTTCCGACAACCCGTCATATGGGAAATTCTGGGCCATTTTATCTGAATACTTTTGTTTTGTACTGTATGTGCGTATCACAGCCTGACGTCGACACTCTACACTTGGCCCATTAAAAAACTCAAGCCAGCTACATTCCTTATTCTCCAACCCTGAATAAGGACACAACATGGTGGACAACTGAAATTTATTTTTTAAACACTTTTCTCAAAAAAGATGAACTTAAAGCTGCAGGCATAAACCCAGGTTATGTCCAAGAAGTGAACCTTGATTTAGACAATTAACCTCAATAAAGCTGGTGTCAACATGTTTCTTACTCACATGAGAAGTGATTTCTGGGTCGCAACAAAGAGACTGCTCATTATTTCAAGAGGCCATGCTCGGTGCATAAAATGACATGCCGCAACAACACAACTTAAAGTATGGTCTCCAGCAATATGTAACTATGAGTTCCTTTAAGCCCCTAGAATCACCTCAAATTTGACTAAGATACAATTTGAAACCAATTTTTATAATCATGTTAAGTGGTCAAAATCAAAATTTTTTGAGAACATGGAAGACGGGTTCATTGCAGTTTGAAATGCAACCAATTACTACATCAAGTACATGCAAGTTTCCAGACTCTTAAGTCAACTGCTCAATTTCCGTTCCTCTTAACACAGAGAGCACATGCAAACTGCTCCACAACACCAGCACGTCAATCTTTCTGAATGGAATGCTCACCGATTAAGATACTCTATTTGAGTATTTCTTGTTCGCACTATAAAATAGTTGATAACAGGAAATGAAAATAAATTTTGCAACAAGATGAGATGCAGAGATGAACTTCTTTGATTTAGACACCTGCAAAACGGCTTGCCATGCGCTAAGAAGATAGAGACGGGGATCAACGTCTTCAGTTGTATGAACAAATAGGTCATTTTAAAATCTTGAATATTTTCAGGCAGAGCTTATAGAGACACACAAGTTGCAGAATCAACCTCAAAGCTTGGGGAATGAGAAGTAAACAACAGCGATCCTGTTGGCAATTAAGTCACAACACCTACTTAGCAGCTAAGCTGACAAATATGAGACAAATGGAGTAAGTAGCAATATAATTTTATGATGATGATCTGAAAAATCGAAAAAACACCAGTTTGGAGTTGACTTCAACAACAAAAATGTGAAGTTATGAAAGCGTTTTAGAAAACTTGGTACTACAATTGGTTAAATTCAGCTTAACATCACAGTGTTCACCACATCAAAACTTCAAACTCGACTGGAATTACAAAATTCATGCACGTTTTTGAAAGTCCATGTCAATACTCTGATGAGCATTTATGGTAGGTTGGAATAAATGCATTGAAATGATACCAGAAGTCCAAAATGTCCTAATTTGCTAAAGAAATGGCCAATCTTCCAATACTTCAAACTCGTTGCATTGGGTTTTAAATGCGACACAAGCAAGCCAAACTTGTCATGGGAAAACTCAAACTCAACGTAGTGTCGAGTTGAAACAGGTTATGGAGAACACTGCATCAGATCATCACCATTCATTATCTGGCTACAGAATATATTATACATCCACTCAACTACAGGGAGGGAAATCGGAGACAGAGGCAAGGTGTCAGCGACTCACCTCGGGGGGGCGCTAGTGTTTAACAAGTAAAGAGGTGGTAGAATTGCCTACAAAAGTCACGGCACATTAAATATACTGCAGAGTAGTAGTTCCGCTACAGTGAAAAGGATGGACAGAGAGAATCACTACTTTCTAAAATAAGCGCAGAACACACTGTCGGCAAACAACCACCGAATCGTATAACTCTAGGAACACACAGAATAATGGAGATTAGAAATCCAGTGGAAATAATTGTTCTGTTTTCACCCTAACTCGAACACAGCAGAGTTCTGTCGTTCAAAAATTATAAAATTAATGTAAACCAAATGGAGAGTTGAAACTGGTTCAAGTTCACAAGGGGGTTTTGTCATTATCAAAATGGGTTAAAAATCCCCAAGTACTGTGTTCTCTACCCACTACAAGACTTCCTAAAACTGCTTTGATGGGTTAACATAGTATCACTTCTAAACTCCATTGGAACCACAACATCTAGCCTATTTATATAGGAATGACATTTCGGTCGGTCATTTCTACGGCCCATCTTCAGGGGTCAAGGCGTTCTCGCAAGAACAAGTACACTCATGTCGGTCAACTAAGCACACTTAGGAACTGTATTTTTCTTGCTGCACCACGGTCCACCCACTAAAGGCAAATCAATAAGAACTATGAACAGAAAGCAATCGAAAGACCTGTGTTTGTTAGAAGCGCAGAGTGTTAGTAAGAAGAAATGGGTTTTACAAGGTAAACATGATATCTAGGATTTCAGGGCTCAACATAATGAGCTGCAGGTTGCAGTTGCAACCTGAAATTTGGAAATGCGAGCTGAGATTTTGGCCAACTCGCTTTAGTTTTAGTGCGCGACATGGGAATCCAACCCGTGCAAGTTCTTTTACATCTTCCCCCCTAAGCGGGTGAAAACCATTATTCTGAAAGTACCCCTAGAGCGCCAGTTAACTTAGTCGCCAAATGAAACCAGATAAAAACACTTGACTCGCCTGCCCTTATTCAGCCCCCAATACTTTTAAGCGAGATGCAATTAGTAAGTGCGACTTAAACTCTAGAAATGCAACCTGGGATTTTCATCAGGCCACAAATGGCCGCCACCAGATTTTCGTAATTGTGTCCAGATCAGGACCTCAAATTAGGCAGATAATACAGCATAACTTATATGCCTGGCGGGACTGCAAGTTAAAACACTGCACAGTTTTTCGCAGCGCCATCTTTGAAAACTGTAAATTGTGGTCAATGTTTTGGGGTGGAACTCTCTTTTTTCGCTCTTCAACACGTCAAATAAGCAGCCCTAATTACGCGTGATAATAAATGGACCAAATGGAATTCTATGATTGCTTTAAGAGGACTTCCCATCGGCAAGCTGATTTATTCGAGTTTAAAAATGATTGTAACACGAAGCCCACAGACAACACGTTTTGCTAGGTCACTGCTGGCTACAACACAGTAATGTCACATATGTCGTCATCTTCAAAACCCACTCTGATGACGGTCAAAGGAACAGTCCAGAACACAACTGCACATATGGCAGTTGTTCTGAAAACGGCAAGCTCTGCAACTCTCACAGTGAAGGGGAAATCTAGCACTTTTGTCGTTATCGAAACTGAAACTATCCAACTACTACAAATTGACTACAAGCAATGAAAATTAAATATTATTAATACATTAAAGACTTGTTCAGCTTTTAAATTGATTTAAGTTCTCCTGGCCATATCAACTTTAAGCACAAGAATTGTGAAATGACTTACGGTAAAAATTCTCGAATTTGGGACAGTCTCTAGAATTTGGGACACGGAAACGCCAACAAAACTGAATTAAATTTCTGGATTCTAGAATTGGGGACAAGGGAAATTTCTTAAGTTGTGTTTTCAATCTATAGAGTGGGAAATTTTGCCATCTTTCTATCGATTCTTGAATTTAGGACGGCCAATATCTGGGACAAACTCCGACCTTCAGCAAAATAACTAATCATTCACTGTCCACCAAAGTGGACAATTTTTATCATAGTCGTTCCCACAACTCTTATATAGGAACCAGACAAGAGGATTGTAAGACTGACTACCTCACTTCACTAGACACCCGGGTAATAATTGGCAACAAAACAGTACTAAACACACTGCAGATACCTGTCTCGAAAGTAACCAAGGATTCAAATTTGGAAAAACCAAAAACTGAAAGCGTCTGACATTCCTCTTTAAGACTTGCTGTCACACAAAATCTCACACCACTGCAAATAATCATGTCACTCTGGAGTTTGCTTCATAACATGTGACTGCATTTAAGACAGGAATTTGGTCTTATGTTACCGCTTCACAATCCCTGAATAAAGGTTTAGCTAAGTAATTATGAGCGGAGCACAGTCTAGAAATAATTTACAGAAATTAGATCTCCAGTAACTAGCAGTTATGCGTATATTCGCAGAGACTGCGCTTTCACTTCAGTGAGATTTAATCATTAATTTCAGAATTGGTTGTGTGGAGCGCAAGACCAAATTTATGAAACAAGACCGCTGAATACAGGCACAACGTCCTTACCATTATACGGCTGCTCCACTATAGTCTGTTGCACTGCTCTGTTCTCCGAGTGGTTATTCTACAACAGTGATCACAGACATCTTTTTAATACACCTTAAGTGAAGTGACTTGAAACCCGAGACAGGAACTATTTCACATACAATCGAGTAATCTTCACATCTTGTGTGACTCATACCAGCCTCTTCCAAAAATTACATAATAAAAATTATAATAACATCAAACAACTGAACCTTGTCTTCAAATTTCTTTCAATTACAGATTAGGCCATCCTCAAAGTTGCCGCACCTGAGTATGGCAAAAAGACAAGGAAAATCAACTCCCCACAACTGCATATCCTTGCATTCTTTTATTAAAAATAATCCCGGGAAATATAATCGGCGTCCCCAGAAAAGTGAAACATTGCCAGTAGAACGCCAATGGTCACAATGCATTAAAATTTTTGAGAACTCATAAAAATCTTGTGTGGTTTCAACTCCCAGAAAATTCAAAACCAACAAAAGATAGTAAAAAACAGATTCAGCAATTCAAAAAAATTTTTGATACAACTACGACTTAGTCAAAACCAGTCATAGGTACACTGGAGACGTGCTGGGATAAACTATGAATTGGTTTTATCCAAGTATTGATATTTTAAATTCATGTTTCCCATTAATCTAAGCTCCAGAGGCTTCAGTGAACCACAACACAAGGTCACTAACAGACTATGGCTTCACCAGAGGAGCTGTGTGTAATGGCTCACGAGTCACCATCACTACATATCTGCCAGCTACATCACTACATTCCTCCCTGACAAGACAACCAACCTGATACTGGACAGTGGAGCCATAGTTATGGTCTACGGGCGGTATGTTAACGGCAACATTCTCTCGGAACTTGCTAATGCCATTCTTTCGATCATTCATCGCTGCTTCTTCTTCTGGTGTAACCACTTCTCGTAGTCCAAGAAGACTGTTTTAATTGTAAGTAACAAGTTATAGTCACTACAAATATCCCTTCTCCAGATGAAAGCGGTTCCCAAGATCAGATAAAAACATTAGTCTACTGTGAAGCATTCTCGCAATCTTGTTAGAGCTTACAAATCATAAACTAAGTACTCCAGTTACATTGTCTCTCTGTTAACAAAAGAGAAATGATAACATTGTTTTTGACTAATATCTATGGTTCTTCAAACAAAAACATTTCAGCATAACCTTTTGGGGAATTCAATTTCAAACTGATCGAAAAATCACTTGTTTTAATCCACGATAGTTTGATTTGTTTCAGCCCAGTATTTTATTGACCTGAAGTCATCACTAATGCGACAATTTCCCTGCTACGCACAAACGGAGGGAAATCGATGTTCTTGATATTGAAGAATTCTGTCTACCGCGATCTGTGTACAACTCTATTAACGAAGTAAACGCGGCCGTGGTACAGTCCGAGTTTCGAAAGAACGTTAGCAGTGGTGTTACCATATGAAAGACGGAACAACAAAAATTGCCAACTGAATTATATGGAGCGTGTAGCTTAGCAGGCAATCCTAAGCGAAAATATGTCAACAGGCCTGAACCAGCTTCTCAGCATCTTTATCACAATATAATTACACGAGTAAATTAAGGATAATCAAATCCTATGAATGAATTATCAAATTGTTAACATTTAATTGGAATTTTGTCTACTAGCGACTGCGTGCAATAACAGCAAACTAATCTCTTGACTGAAGTTTAACAACTCCCACAAAAGTTACACCTCGTTGCTACACGGTCCTGGTTCAAAGTGTGCCAAAATTTGGCAGATTGAGGAAGTCCGCTGTCTAGCTAATTATGAACCTGATGTATGTACATACTTAAATAGCTGACCAATTTGTTTTACCTCGGTGGTGACGGACCACAGATAACTTCCCCACAGTTGGAGAGGCAGGAACCCTTACTGAATGGGTTGTAGTTGTCCTGATTTCTCTTTTTGGAAAATGACCCCTTTATCTACAATACAATGAAATGTAAAGTTATGAGTGTCCACCACAAGGTTTACTGCTGGTCAGTACATACAGAATAGGATGACAAGAGTTGACAAGAACACAAGGGTCCTCTTGAGTTCAGAACATGAATTCAACCGCATGCTTGAGTGTGGAGCTCTACCAAAAACTACATGAACGTAACCTATGCATTTTTCAGGTGGACACATAGTTTCATTAGACCCACCGAGTGAATTTTAGGTTCCTCATTACGCGTGCAAACTGCGATAATAGTCGGATATAAGCATACCCGCATTATGAGAACCAGTTTTCTCCACTGAATAACGAGCATCAAAGTGGTTCTCAAAATGTAGGCACATTATAGCCCACTATTGCCCACAGTGCTATAGAATAAGTTGTTGGGAGTGGTTTCAGTCGGAAACTGAGAATGCCAGTAGCCAAGTGAGTCGAGAATTTTGTAAACATTCAGATTAAGTAGACCATCAATGCTACTTTTGAAACACTGTTTTAAATATGTTTCGAGTCAGAAACTTTTTATAAAGCAGTCCAATCATCTGATACAGCCACAACCACTGATGAGACATCGCATCACTAGATGTGTGACCCAGAGATAACAATCATGCTCAAAGACGTACTAGTAAGATATAATACTTCATTACCTTAACGTTCTCGAGTACCGTAAAACCTTATGAAATTCGATCAAAAACAATAATATTATTGTAAAAATGCTGCTTTTCACATTTCAAGGGATTCTAACACTCTCATGAATGTTCACAATTTTGTAATACTTGATTCAGTGGCAACTGTGGTGCAAAACTTGAATAGGGAAAAGCATTTAATTTGATGCTACATAATGTCTCCTAGAAAATATGACCAAATAAAATTTCATTTGTCGGCCATATTGTGACGTCATTGGTGACATTTTAAGGTAGTAAATAGATTCCATAACAATTTCATGTACGGCGTATTTGAAAGGAACAGCAAGTTGCTGTTCAGTATTATCAATGACAAGTTGTTCAGATATCATAATTAACTGCAGCACATGACGATTACAGCGTGCCTGTGATCGCGATCTGTAAGTTCAAACAGTAATTGGTTAGAGATGGCAGACCAGGTAATCACTGGGCTGTGCACATAAAGAAATGACCCTCTCTTCAATATCCTTTAAATGAGGTTGAGAAAAGGAAGCTTCTCAATTACAGTCATAGGGAATAAGGCTTCCACATGATAAACCAATAGCATACATTACTGGTATGATCGTTATACCAATAGCATACATTGATACTGGTATGATCGTTATACCAATAGCATACATTTATACTGGTATGATCGTTATACCAATAACATCAGTAATTAACTACAAGATCCTTGACGCTATGTGTCCACTTCAAAAACAGACATTGAAACAACAGATGTGAGCTTGAAATTCAATACCCGACCATAACTCCACCTCCAGCATATTTTGGCTGTATTTCAGACCAAACTCGAGCTAAAAGCCTTTAATGTTGTTCTTTAGTGCATGCATTAAGAATGTGTAATCCAAGTTTACATTTCATGACCTCAAATTAAAAACATGCAACCTCAAGTTAAATTTGGAGTTTCAGTCTTAGTGCCCAGCTTTATTAAGTGTAAACTTGAATTATGAACTCATCGGCAAATTAAGCCTATTGATTGAGAACAAAATAAAAAAAAACAAGAAAATATCAAACTCCGTCAGAATTAGCATTCGTGTTCGGCCTTGAGATTTCGCACCAAGTGGGTTTAACTCTACTTACGTCTTCATTGGTGGTCTGGTTTGACACGGACAGATAAGTGTGAAAGCCTGCTAGTCCCACTATGGACCAGATAGAGAAGAAGCAGACGATTGCCTCAATTATAGTGAACAGAGTTAAGGAGATAACATAAACACTGGATGCAAGGACCAATACGATAAGATTTAGCATTAGAACTACACAAGGTCATAGTGATTGGTGAGATGCAAGGACCAATATGACAAGATTTAGCATTAGAACTACACAAGGTCATAGTGATTGGTGAGATGCAAGGACCAATACGATATGATTTAGTATTAGAACTACACAAGGTCACAGAGCTTGGTGAGATGCAAGGACCAATATGATAAGATTTACCATTAGAACTACATGAGGTCATAGTGCTTGGTGCTGAAGACTTGCATGAAACGATGCCAAATCAGTCATTCATGGGTATTTAATCAAAAAAGTTTATATGTGGAATACCAAGACACAGGAAAACATTTAATTCACCCAATCAATGTGGAGGTCATTACAAAAACAATGCTAAGCTTCTTTCAACTAGAGTTCGGTTTAATAAGGATTATGCTTCTCCCGTTGTCATCAGTGCCCATTATGTTGGAATTGTAGAATGAGGAAATTTCTGATTCTGACATTCAAAAAATTGCTGTAGGTGGTTATAAACCCGCCCTCCATCACAAATTTTTATTTCCCATTATGAAACAGTCACAAATTGGTCCTTAGTCAAAGTAGGCGTGATTTCTGGGCATAAAAAACTGAAAGCTTGTTATTGCTTGAGAACAGGCTCAAAAAGTTGTCATGTCACGGCATGTCATTTTATTTGTTGGATATCGACGAATAACAAACTGTCAATGTCTTCTTGATAACATCTTATCTCAGAAAGGAACGAGTAAAACCAATGCCGTAGTGGTAAATGGTCTAAATAAAAATTTAGTTTCTTCGGTGGAATGCCAGTTCATTACCATTTAACAATTCAATATTTCGTGAAAGAATTTTTATTTAGAAACTTAAGGTTATGGCGGACATTCTTGACAAGTCCGCACATTAGCCAAATATCAGCAAAACTATAAATTTTAACTCGGTATAAATATTTTCTTAAAGTAGAAAGCCTGTAGAGTATGATTTTTGACTTTTACCAATCTGCCAGTAATTGGGTAATGTGATCAAGCCCTTTTATTAATTAAATTTAGCAAAAAAGAAAGGTACATTGATAGCAAAAAAATGGTATCAATAACATGATGAAATTTCATTTGATATAAATGTTCAAGTCAAGATGAGATCCTCCAAAACGCTGTTACAGTTTTCTAAAATATTGCCTTGTTTTTCTTTTATGCAACAATCGGAAACGTTCTAATTTTGATAGCCCCTCATGCAAAAGTGAGACATTTTAAAAATAATTCCTCTCAGTGTTTTTAGAGAACAATGCACAAAGCATAGCATCTGAAAGTTTTGTATAAATCCCATCATCCCATTTCTCCGATATGATGTTCCAAAGTTAATCAAATTTGGACATTTTCCGAGTTTGATACTACATCACCTAATGAGAAACTTCACGAAACAAATTGTGACCTACTAAGCTTACGAGAAAGGATTTTCCTCAGCAACACTCAGCAGTTGGCAGCATAGCTCTTGAGAAGCAAACAAACTGTTACCCGAAAAACATCAAACGTGCAATGATGAATGAATTCCAAGCTGAGTGGAATTAGCATTCTAAGGCGAATTGACCAGGACATGAACTTTTAACGAAATACAATAATCCAAGCAGTTTCCTTGTTTCCTGTAATGAAGAGTGAACACATCTTGTCACTATCTGACAGGACTCGGGTTATTGCAAGTCAGCCATGTCACATGTAATGACATTAGCTGGCGACAATGCCATAAGTCTTAAAGCATTGACTATCTGTATGAAGAATTATTAGATAATGATATTATGAGCGGCATCGACAAGTCCAACTGGGAATGAAAGTCTGAGATCTCTGCAGCTTCATCATTCAGACCAATAAAATTTGCCAGATTGGGACAGAAATAGCCACTAACATCCAGATGTTTCCTATTTTTCCAAGGGTTTAAAGATGTATTTGCATGCTTCTAACTATGCTAATGCAAAGCAGGAAATAAACGACAATGCTATTTGAACATCTTCAAAGTAATCTAAACAAAGTGCAGTTGTATTCACTGACGACGTGTAAATTTAAAAACAAAAAATTCTGCAAGTAGGGGACCTTTGCACTAATGACAGGGCTCACATAACCCCAACCATGCAGTGTTATTCCCCAACACCATATCACAATACTTATTGAACACGGTTGAGTGACTTATGGCACATAATTCTCGACATAAAACTCATTCTTACAAAAAATTTAGTAATTTTCAACCTACTGCATATTCACATCGTCGCTATATGTTGTGTTTCTAATTAAATTGACCAAGCAATCACAGAGATAAGGAATTAGCGTGCAAGTTCCAGTTTAATACATTATAGCAAGTACTCAAAACCTTTACCAAATGTCAGCAGTACTGTACAAACCATGATAAACATGAACATTGTTGAGATATTTGACAAGCTGCCATTCATAGGCCTTTTTCCTACACTTCTGTGCTTTTAATGGCTATTGACACGCAAATAATGAGAACAAACTAGACTCATCAAATCCACCTGAAGTAATGCTAAATGCTGGCCAGTCTTGTTTTCAAAATATCAGTTCATTCTGAATCATTATCAATTGTATATACCTCTATGTATATAAGTTTCATTTATGAATTGTTTACAACCCAGATATAATGCTTCGCGGTTTCTGGGTTTGTTATTATTTCTTTGTATGTTCTGTGTATTCTTCAATAAATATATATCACAGTTATTATCAATTAGCAGAAAGGATATCTTGCCGGTGAATTCTTCATAGCATCAATAAAAGAATCCTTCTGGGAAACTGCAAATGCAAAATGAAAACATGATTGAGATGTAAACACGTGACTGAATGGCTGCATCATTGATTAATTACACTGACAAAGACATTTGTCTAATGACGCAAGAATAAAGCCTTTAACAGGTGAAGACATTTTGCTTGGAGCAAAAACGAAAACATAACTATCAAACAGTGTGGCGAGCCCTGAACCAGTATAACTAAATTCTAGAACACAAAGAAAGGATTGGTGATGACTCGTTTAGGACCAAGTCAAACTGATACCAACCAGACGTACAAAGTCGCATGATAAAACGAAACAAAATTTTTTACATAAAACTGAAACTCACAATAACCAACAAATACTGAAAACAAAATAGTTCCAAGTCAATAACAGCACACACACAATTACACCACATTCGAAGGATTTTCACTTTGCCCAAGCCAAACACGTTAAGGTTATCAAGGAACTTCATAAAGGACCTCAACTCTTAGTCAAATATTGAAAAAACTATGTCAACCATTAAAAGCATATAATATTTTATGAAAGGAGTAAAATTGAGGATTTTAAAAACATCCTTCTTACTACTGTGTCTTTATTATTGTCACCTGACCATGTTTTTAAGTCAAATTTTCACGTGCAAGAAAGGTACACTCCTACCAAAATAACCACAGCCAATCTTAACAATTAAACTTTTTTACATGAAAACTTTACATTATGTCTCAAAAACGCTGTTAGAAATTTTTCATTATTCACTTAGTTCGGGTTTTATGCCAAATTAACTCGCAAAACACAAGGTATTTTTGTAAAAGTCACTTAGTTCAGGTTTTATGCCAAATTAACTCGCAAAACACAGGGCATTTTTGTCAGAAAATTCCTTATCAGTATGAAAGGGCCTCAAGGAGTGAGCAAACAAAGGAAAGACATGTTGAGACCGTTTCAAGACAAGTGACTTAAAGAAAGAAGACTTAAGACATAAATTTGGTCTAGACTTACAGTTGCTGAATAAAGGATTAGCAACTGACAGTAATTTTGAGTGCATCACAGTCTGAAACTAATTTATAGAAATTATCTCAGTACCAGTCACATGTACATTCTCGAAGATTTTGCACTCTTCCTCAAGTGAGATTTAATATTTTTTCAACAGTGGTTGTGTGGAAAGTAACACCAAATTTGTGACTTACGTCTGAAACTACTTTTGTGAAACAGGTCCATAGCCTATATCAAATCACGTTTACGCTTTCAAGACAAATGAGGATATACTTACGCAAGACAATATTGGTAACTGAACAGGCGAATATAAACATACAGTAGAGAGACAGTGAGACCAGAAAAAGATAGAAGTATCTGTAGTTCCTTTTGCCCACACAATTGCCGACCCATGGGCAGTGGTGGTCAAAGCGTTCTGGAAAAGATTGAAAAAAAAGCGGCATTAAACACACCTCGCGTCACAAAGACAACATTTGATTTGGACAACTAACTTACCATCGTTACATCGGTCTCAAACTGCTCCTCAGTCAAAATGAGATTTATGTACTTGGAAAGAATTGAAAATTTGTTATTGCTTGAGATCCGCTTCTACAAGTACGGGACTTTTGATGGCGTATCATTTTATTCGTCGTGCAGTCTCGAGCAATCAAAAACTGTCAGTCCTTTTAACCCAAATATAACGTCTCATCTGAGAGAGGAAAAATTTATCGCGGCAATGGGTCTAAATCAAAAATTAGTTTCTGCGATGAAACACATTCCGCTCAGGGTGTGAAATTTTTCATGCACAAGCTGTGGTAACTTTACCACGTACCAACACATTACGAGTACAGAGTGTCTCACGTAGAGTGTTTACATTTCAGCTTCCTGTTTGATTTCTAGCAGTGATAAGTGTTAAGTGGAATGTGCTTGTCGAGTTGTCCACAACATGTTTTGACTTCTCACTGCATTGTGTGAATTTTGCCTTGCCGAGTTTGACTTACTTGTGTCAAGTTTGAAAACCTATGCAATGAGTTTGAAGTATTGAGAGATTGGTCATTTATTAAGCAAATCAGGACATTTTGAACTTTTGATACCAGTTCAATACATTTATTCCAAGACTTAACACGCAAACTTCCTACAGTATAGACATGGACTTTTGAACAGTCCACGCACATGAAATTCCCGTCTAGTTTGATTATCTTTTGTGGAGAACAATGGCCTGTGCATTCGGATTTTTCATCATTTAATTAAGAAATCGGGCACTAGCATCTTAATTGGCCTATCCTAGTGAAGTGACTTCCATGCCTGTGCAAAATGGGTGCGATTGCAGCCGCTCCAATACATATAATGTACAGCTTGTGACAGCAACAATGAGTAGCCTTGGCCTGATAACATTATTCGTTCCCCTTCACAATTGGTAAGTTTTTATTTTTTCACATTCTATAGGCAGGGTGTGCTCATATTAGTTGCCACAAAAATGCTGTATTTGTCACTCAACATCATAGAAAAGAAATAATTTGGTAGTGCACATCTTCTATGAGAAAATGAAAAAATAACACTTCACTGGTCTGCCACAGTCTGTCCTATTGGGCCAGATTTTACCAATTTAGGACACAATATGGCAGACAAGTGAAACAATTTTGTTCACTTCTTCCATCAAAGATGTGCACCATTAAGCTGGGTACCACAGCTGCCACCAGACAACATTTTGAAAATTTTTGGACATTCACAACAACGCTAGAACCCCTTGAAAAACTGAGAAATGACATTTTGACGATAATTTTTATCCGAAATTGGTGAGATTTTACGCTGTGTAATCAAATATCCATTAGCTGGTGGACACAATCTTAATTCAAATATATGCCTAATACTGTGCAGAAAACAACACCTAACAGTTCAGTAAATTAAAAAAAAAAAACCAGTCACTGTGACATTTATGGCTACTGTTAGTGCACAGGGGGTTTAAATTAAAAAAACTGAAATTATATTAGGTGGTGGACACGAGACTCTTTTCATCACAAACTGGGATATTCTTGAGGAAAAATGGTGAAAATCCAAGCGCGAATGCTTATCTGAAAATGGACATTTAACACAAACAAATATATAAAAGGTAGTAATCAAACTAAATTCCAGTTTTCAACCAGAGCTCATTGTACATCATTGTTTTCGCAAATAAGGTGAGAGTGAGTTTGGCAGAACAATTCCAGGTTGTATCAAGGGAGAGCAATGCAATGCCTGAGGCCCAATGTTTCAAATTGGCACATGGTACTAAGCATGGCATTTTGCCCCAAACAAATTTTGCCTCATAAACAGTTAAATACTAGGCCTGCAGGGTGAGATAAGTTCAACACACAAAAGAGTTTTATTTTTGGTAAAGTACTTCAATGCCCTGAAATGCAACAGCTGTTTGTTAAACGATTCACTTGCACTTATAATTTATGGTCGGTGTAACGGTATTCACTGGGATCAAACCCTCAGCCCAACATCTGGTTCATGCCGACCTGGCAACAAAAACAGTGTCTATTAATAAATCAGACCGATATTCTGAGACATGGCTTGGAGCACTGTTTGAAGTGGAATCATTTGATTGCAAACAGGACTTTGCCGATGCATACTCATATCTTCATGGTTGCCTACCAAGAATCAATAAGTTGATGCTGTCTATGTGAAAGATGTAATATTTTCTTTAAAGGAGAATGTCACCCGATTTAATTAGTCTTTTTTGCCGTCTCAATCGGTCAATATCCACATCGCCTCGCATACGGTCGGCCTTACCTTGCCAAGAGGTGTCGCGTTAACCTGTGAGTAAGGTGAGAAACGACGCTAGCGACGCCAGTGGTTCATATGCAGAGTGAGTGCAGCTGTGTTGCGGTGCATCGTTCCCGCTTGTCCGAACTAAGCAGCTGCGAGGAAAGCGGGTATATCGTTTTTTTTTTTACTTCCTCGAGAGTCCGAAATACTAAGGAAGTGGCTCATGGTAGTGAAGAATGAAATACACGCTGAAAATAGCAAACATGAGGCCGTGAAACATCTCCGTGTCTGTGGCCTGCAGACGTCGATAGTGCCTGACGAATGCCGGCTTACCAAATAACTCCATACGTTCCGTTGTCTGAGCTTGTTCACGGCGCCTCTCTATTATTTCTTCATCACTGTATTCCTGTTCGAATTGATAGTCTGTAAAACTTAACGATCCACCTGCGAAGTCGGTACTGATGAGCTCTAGCTCGTCCTAAGACGGGATTGCGAGTTGCCATATGTTGGCGTTTATTACTGAGCGTTCTGTTTTAAAATGAATTATTCTCACCCTAACCAATACTTATATAAAACTGAAACAAATTCTGTCTCATTAGATGCAATTTGTAATGCCTTTGGAGTGTTCGTGAGTGCAAATGATTTGAGAAGTCAGCAATGAATAAATCACTGCATTACCGGCTTTAGGTGCAATAAAACTAATTGACGGGACACCTAGGCCGTGTGAGCTCGTGCTAATTTAGTGTTTGCTGGCAAAAACTGTTGTGAAACAACTCGATTTCCATCCCACGGCCAGGTGTAAGGGGAATCTTTAATTGCATTTACATTACTCAAATAATTATTGTCAATGTACAACTTCTGCTCTGACGGTGCTGTGGCAAAGCGGAACCTGAATAGTAAGTAGATTTGCTGTTTCGTGGCTAATTCACCAACATAATCAGGTGCACATTACTTTGGCTCACTAGTATGGTATTTTCTTGACTGGAAGTTTAGTTTCCAATGAACTTTGGATGGTTTATGTTCGTGATGTCGAATCAGTTTCCCGAGCGACTGGCGGGGATAACGCCGAGTCAATCAGGCCGGCCGCGACGGGCCTGACCGTGCTCCGAGCCACTGGCCAGGCTAACAAGCATTTGGTGTTTAGAACTCAAAAAATCTCAAGTGTAAACAACACAGGTCTAGGTTCTCCTGTCTGTATCTCAAGGAAAATACTTCAAATTTAGCTCCAAACAGACCCCAAACTCCTGCTACGGACCTTATTGGCCTGCCGAACTTTGTAGGCTACGGTGTGTCCAAATACCAATAAATCCGTAAGAGCGAAATAAAACAACACGTTTTATAAGAACTCGGTGTATTTTTAAGGGTTTTACATCGAAGTTTGATGATTTATTGGTGTTAAACGATGACTTCAAGCGATAAGCTGACACCACTAACCCGTGTTGTGANCAAAACAGCACATCATCTCCAGTGTTTTCCATATCTTTTCCTCAGCACAGAAAATTCTCAATAGATATCACGTCACTTCTTCCATGCAGAAAAACGTAGCTCAAGCCAAAGTTTATTTGCCAAATGACGTCGTATGGAGGTCACAAGGTATTGTAATTTAATTTGCGAGATCCATGCGGCAAGCGTAAGCGCGTCGCACGGTTTTCGCCTATGGGACCCTACCATTGTTTTTCTATGTTGCGTCTTTGTTGGACATAACAATACAGGTCGCATGGATATCGGATCTTGGGCGTACATCAGCCCGTTACCGATAAATAAGAAAAACAATGGATACGCCTATCTATTGATATCTATGTGACGTGCTGGCGACCTAGTTTCCCGTGGGTAGCAGCAACTAAGGGAAAAAACTCAGCATTTAAGGATTTTTTTACTTTTTACTTTTTACATTCCCGCAACTGATCAATTAGCCCTACAATAGTTAGCAGCATGTGACACAAACCTTCCATTTTCTTGATGAAATGACATGCAGAAAACAGGATGCCAAAAATGACATCATACATTCCACATTTCATCATGGAAACATCGGCTACTAAATTTTATTACCACCTTTCATCAGTATCCAATAAAATAACTGGAAATTCCCCGTCACGATGGCAGAGGCCCGGCGGAATTCACCCCACTGTGATAGTCAAGTGAAAGTGGAATTCATCTCCATAGTAACCAAAATGATGAGTCAAGATGGTAATTACCCACTAATTACAGGAAAGCAATTTTTTCTGATTACAGCATCCATGGATACATAGTTCCACCTACACTGAAAACAGCCCACTCACCCACGCAGTTGTCGCAGACACTACAGTGAGAAGCCCGTGGTGGCCGGAATATCTTGCAGGTGTAACAGTATTTGAGCTTGAACATCTGCCCATTCACCATGACCTCTTTGACTCGGGGTGGAGGTCTGTATGTGCCTTGCCCATTGCTAGGAACCTCTGAAACACAGGGTAGACTGGATTTAATCATCATCAACATACATACAAATTAACCCAGTATTTTCCAAATTAATAACACTTGCTAGGTTTGCAAGCCATACTTGTGTTGAGATTTAAACCACGTATTATTTTTCTCTAAACATTTACTCTTTCCTCGCCAGCAAATAGCATGCGATGAGTTTCCCATAATTTGCACCAGACCAATTCATCACTATAACTGATCAACGAACGTCAATCAATCATTTAATACTAAATAAACATCAGCAAAAAATTTAGCCCGCATTCAGACCACTCGCAGGACAATTCAGTTCAGAGGATAATATGACAAGGAAACGGTGAAAGACAGCCTCGTCCCAAATTCAATTTTCTTCTTTCGCAGAGGTGCAAAAAGCATCACACATTTGACTTAACTTCTGAAAAGTTAAGGCGCCAAATGTTTTTGAGCCGAGGCAAAAGAGAAAAGAATTAAACATCACAGCCCACCAAGCTTGTCAATTTTCTGTCTCAGCACTGCAACTCACTACGACAATAAAAAACCTATTAGAATGACATATGTCGAAATAATTAGGGATGTTGTAAACAATTATTAGCATGGCAAACATGAGCAACTGTAGGGTGAATGCCGTACCTATGAACAGTATTACAGATTATGGGTAAATTTTGCAGAATGATAGTTTACGCAGGTATTTCCAGACATAAACTAGAAACTAAACTTTGTGTAGAACACGTTGGATTTGTTCACCTGTACAGTAGTGCTCAAGTTTTAGAAGCTTTTTAAGTAATTTTTGTGTATTAGTTGCTTGTCAGGATTTCATTATTTTAACCCAAAAACTCCGACTATGCAGCAAAACTATTGTGTTTTGGTGGGAGAACAGACAACTACAGCAACTGTCAAGTCAGAAGCATGAAAGTTTGTTCCAACTCGTCATATTGACTCCTAGGTGACACCGTATCACAAGAGCAGCACACACAGAGATGATACGATGATTCTAGACTGACGTTTTACACAGATTAGAACAACCATAACAAGCTACGGTATATCTAGGTTGTGCAGGTTTCACCACGATTTCCAGCAACGAAGCTATAAACTGTGAGAGTGTGAATGCTACTCAATGTCAAAAATAAACTACTATACCATGCGGGAGTTGCAGTGCTGACAAAAAATTGGCAAGTTGAGGGAGGTGGGACGAAATGGTCTTCATTTTTCCAACTTGGCAAAGAGGTTTGTAAGAGGTCCCGAATTTCAAAAACTATATGAATGAATACAATGCATTAAAAAATACAACACATTTTTGTACTTGCCAAACGAGTCGAAATGGGGATGTGTCAGGTTCGACCACTGTGCATTTTGCCCAGGCTACAGTATTGGCAGCTTAGTCTGCAGCTATCTCCAGTCGAGATCTTGGTCATTGGTTTAATGACGTTATTGCCGTATTATTTACGAGTCCTGGGTCTTTTTTCGAAAAAATACCCTTACGACTTTTTCACACAGTCCACACAGAGACTTGCGATTAGCAGTAAATTGCACAAAAAACGTTGTGAAGTTACGATATTTTAGTGACACAAACCCCCTAATACTAATTTGTTTCTTCACTTACCGCATGCAAACATACTTAGAATTGTTTATTTGACATGGCATCTTTAAAAGTTATCACTCCATTTAAGGTCCTTGTCCTGTGGCATTATTGACATAACTAGACACCCAGTGATACTGGCATCCCACTTATCTCTTTGGATTGGTGCATAGTATCAATAACTCCCTAGTGTGAAATATTGATTGGGAGGTCAATTATTTCTAAACACCCAGTTGCAACAAAACATAACACAGGACTATATAGAGCGCTTAATACAGATCTACCCTGGTAGAACTAAGTAACACCTATGTTCATGATAATTTCAATATGCAAATAAGGATGTAAAATTACTGTGAGCTAATTGACTGACTAAGTGCACTGAAGTTGCTTTCACACCAGATAAGTCTAGACTAGTTTCTATATAGAAAGATAACCCATGGTCAATAAAATAATCTGGTCCGAACATTTCACAAGTTGAGATTACGTAATAGGCAAAATTTAAGCCAGATCGCTAATCTACTCCACAAGACAATCCATTCTTTCGGCAGTCCTAAATTTAAATCAATTCATGAAACGTATTCTAAATCATCATTCGCATTAGGTTCAAAATTTTTTGGCGGGGAAAGAACTTAATGCAACGGTTGAAATCCCTCGTGGGAAAGAGCAATGGGTAATGTAGTGTGCATGTTCAATTAACATATATAAAATGATATCATTCAATGCCACAACTAACAGTGGATAAGACTTTTTACTTAAAACTCTTTAACTTTGTTTCGCAAAGTTTTGTGTCAAGAATCGTTTTCTGCAATGAACTGCTGTCAGTAAATGATCAGAAACAAAACGTTTCACATGCCTTTAGTTAAACAACAATCCTTCGATCTGTTCAAAATTTATGCAGTGAAATACAAGAACAAGCTATGCATTGTGATAGACTTAACACAACGTTGTGAGTTTTTGGCAACCATTACGATTTCCACAAGATCTTGATTCAATGCCAGATTGCAACCATACAGTACGGTACACGCCAAAAGTATTCAGTCAAAATAACCCTGAATTCCCTAACATGACAGCTGGCATGACTGGACATCCAAATAACCATCAGAGCCGCCATCCCTCAGACAGAATAAAAGGTAATTTTACAGGAAACATATTAAAGTAGCTCATCCACTCTCCACTAGCTAGCCATCATGACAGGGAGACAGTATTTTGTATGACTAACTTTGTATCGGACTGTACATGGACCGCCACTCCATATATTCCTAATACATGAGGTTTGATCTTGCATACAAGCTGCAATGCCCATATTCACTGGCGACACCTGCAAAGCTGACCTATTTTACTTCGGGTTTGTATGTCCAATGACTGTGGTTTGTGTTGTTCAAGCTTCACTTTTCCTATTGCACGACCTAAACTATCGCCAAAATTACAACACTACGAATTCTACGGAGAGGAAATTGTCAAACGACTTTTCAACATAGGTTTTGTTTCGTACTCCTAACTAGGCAGTGAAATAAACACCAGAATTACCCGTCCGAATACACTAACTGAAAGCTAACATTAGAGTGCGAAGTAAACGGCACCACCGCTGGGAATTTCATCGGAAGATAACAAGAGTAGCGAATCTATCGGCAATGATCTATGTTGCAACTTGAATGACAAGGAGGCCTGGAATTTATCGAGTGCAGCAAAAATTCAGTGTTCCAACTGAAATTGATGTCTCAAGGGAAGAAGCTGCCAGTACGAAGTAGAGAGTGCTGTCAGATACAGTACACACCAAAAGTATTCAGACAAATTGACCAAGGAGTTCCCCGTCAAGACGGAAGCTAAATTCATCATCACAGGTTTCGAAAACAGCCACGAACGAAAGGCAAACTAACAGGAAATTTAGAAAGGTGACCAAGTCATTCTCTAATTAAAATTTCGCTGATGTAAAAATCATTAGTGGTCATTTTTGCTCTTAACAAAATTAACCATCATGACAGGAAAAATGGTAGTTTGTTTGATAACTTTTGTCTTGTACTGTATACAGGGAAATCCTGATAGAGAGCTGAAGCCAGGTCTTATCTTCCAAGTACATCTGCGATATGGCAACCGTTTTTTTATTTGCCAAATGTTCATAAACACAAATCTCAGGTCAACCTCAGAATTTAAAAATCATTTAAATGAGAACTTTTTTATTTCATCTTTAAAATCACAAACATTTTCTAATTCGGATATCAAACTTTGCATGCACACAACAAGACTATAACACTCGCTGAGAATGGATGAGGAATAGATCTTTTGTGGACACCTTGGTCTTCCATCTTCGGAAACAGAGAAATCCTTTTTACCAAACCTGGGAACTGCCTATACACTCCCCACTACATTTGTGCCCAAGCTCCATTTTGGTAATATCTTGCTGCACCCCTAGTCTCGAAGAAGAACAGTGTCACTTTCTAAAAATGTCCGCTGTAAACCGGACCTCCATGAAGTTGTGACCAGAATTAATCTCAATCAACAATTTTGATGGATTTTCATTCAAATTTTTAGATATAAACCAGAAATATTTGAATTCTGTTATCTACTAGTGAAATGTATGGATTTCATTCAAAATCTGTAAATCCATGAGACGAGGGATTCTGTGAATTCTGTCCACATCTACCCATGACGAGAATGTTTTTAGCAATAAGAAACCAAGTGGATTTTGTTAGACTCCCGTTGATGTCATAGTGATACCGAAAGTTTAAATCACCTAAAATTTTTGGCGCTAATCCGCTATTGCACAGCGAGAAACCCCCTCAGGTCAGTCTTCCACAGACCTAGTTATCGACCTCAATACGAGGTTTTACAACAAGACAACGATTTTGTCTCAGTTCCCAGTTCAATATTTGAAATTCTCAAATGGTCTATTCCACTATCACTGGTGGTATGAGTGCCAGCCACACGGTACAAAGGGTAGGACTGCATGACAGTCTTAAAAGGACAAGCCCTTTCCTGCTTTTGTCACTGCTTTCCTAAACCATAAACCTGCCTATGATTAAAAGTCTTTAACTGTACCTATTTGCCTCTCTAAGTCTGCCGCTTCTTCGGGTGTGGCACGCGGTATGACCCCAGGGTCCATGAACGCTGTCCGTACCAAGCAATTCATGACAAAAATGACACCAAGACCTGCCACAATGGGTATCAAAGCTCCAACAGGATAGAGCCGAGGCACAAGAAACCGGCAACTGAAAAATAAAGGACAGATAGCTTATCAAGTGTCTCACAACAGCAACAACAACAACTCAACAGTAACAACAACAAAATAAATTAGAGAATTGACAAATACTTTAAAATGCCAATAGTTCTGAAATACAAACTAATTACAGGTTTAAAATTTAGGAATGTGAGTTTAGTACTCGTAGATTTAGTTTGACAGTATCAGGTACACATATACTATTATATTAAACTAGTGTTAAGGCAGAAGTGATCACCATATTTGAAATCAACGAGTAACTAACAGAAGCCAATAAAAACATGTTGTAACAACCGACCTAATTTCGACGACAGAATAGACACAGCAAAAATATTCATAACAAAAGTTGTTCCAAGAGTTTCTAAATACCATTAATTAATGAAGTATAAATTACTTAGATGAAGCCACTCGCCCCATTTGTTTAAGCAGTCGGGAGCTGGTAATGTTTTAGAAAAATAAGTTTTCGATTTTCATCCATCACCATGTTGCCAGGTGTTAAATGTCAAAACAAATCATAACAGATATGAATACAACCAACACTTTCTTATGTCACCTTCCCAACTACCAGCTGTACAGAGATTTGCGTCAAAGGGAAAACATAATTTTTAAAGACAATGGTGCAACTCCCCTACAATGGGACAGGCTATACAAAAATCTCACCCTTCGAGCAATAACACTTGCCAAAATTTGCCTTTTTTCATTTCTGATTGTTGAGAATGATCACAGTTTTTCGAAACATTTATATACCTGATGGTGGCTACAGTATAGAAATTGCGATTTTACCGTAAATCCAAAGCAACGAGGTAACAACGTGCAATATCACACTAAATTCAGTGCAAATCAACTGCGCTGTCTCGTGTTTAATCCCTAAAACTAACGACAACTCCGATGTTGTAACCAGAGAGGAGTAACGATAACAATTCTTCAGTTTGGGACAAAACATGACAGACAGATGAAATCCCACTTTCAATCGTCAAATTCTCAACAAAAACACCTTTCAGGAAAATTTACTCTACTTTTACCGTGGTTTGTATGAGCATTTGCGACAATGTGGTAAGCCACTGAAAAATAGAAATACGTCAATTTTTGCAATTCTTTTGACCCAAATTGAAGAATTTTACCGTAGTAGCAAATGAACGCCGAGTTGTGATAGAGTTTTAATAAACTGGAGTTACATTACTGAGAAAGTGACATAAAAGTCCCTCACAGGAGAAGTGAAGATAGAAGTGGCCTAATGAAATAGAGAAATATACTTTTTGCATTAATTTCTGCTTGCAAACTGTAAGTTTGTGGTGGTCTTGCTGGAGATAATCTTGACTACCAGTGACTTATCAGCAGGGGCAAACATGCTTAAACTGGGTGGGGGTGCCTCAGTAATGATCAGATGATCTCCATTAACTTTTGAAAGGAAAGAAAGTATTCAAGTGATGTTGTAAATAATTAGGTGAAGTGCTTCCTCCTGCTAGTTTTCCATAGTCAGCCCTTCCGTTGTCAGGGGTATTAGAATAAATCAGAATGTATTTGTAATGTCTGGGTTCATTTTCAGAGAAAATATTGATGTCGCACAGTCAATTACCTAATGGAGAGTAAGATCTGACAAGGTTAATCAGTTGCAACAAGATACCATAGTGGGTGTTTAAAATAATGTTCATCAACTTCTGATGGTGAGNATCAAAGCTCCCACAGGATAGAGCCGAGGCACAAGAAACCGGCAACTGAAAAATAAAGGACAGACAGCTTATCAAGTGTCTCACAACAACAACAACAACAACAACTCAACAGCAACAACAACAAAATAAATTGGAGAATTGACAAATACTTTAAAATGCCAATAGTTCTGAAATACAAACTAATTACAGGTTTAAAATTGAGAAATGTGAGTTTAGTACTCGTAGATTTAGTGTGACAGTATCAGGTACACATATACTATTATATTAAACTAGTGTTAAGGCAGAAGTGATCACCATATTTGAAATCAACGAGTAACTGAACATGCGCCACAGCCGCCATCTTGAAAGAGACTTCCGGTTCAATAACTAACAGAAGCCGATAAAAACATTTATGTTGTAACAACCGACCTAATTTCGACGACAGAATAGACACAGCAAAAATATTCATAACAAAAGTTCTTCCAAGACTTTCTAAATACCATGAATTAACGAAGTATAAATTACTTAGATGAAGTCACTGGGGAGCTGGTAATGTTTTAGAAAAATTAATTTTTCGATTTTCATCCATCACCATGTTGCCAGGTGTTAAATGTCAAAACAAATCATAACAGATATGAATACAACCAACGCTTTCTTATGTCACCTTCCCAACTACCAGCTGTGCCTATATTTGCATCAAAGGGAAAACATGACTTTTTAAAACAATGGTGCAACTCCCCTACAATGGGACAGGCTGTACAAAAATCTCACACTTCGAACAATAACACTTGCCAAAATTTGCCTTTTTTCATTTCCGATTGTTGAGAATGATCACAGTTTTTCGAAACATGTATATACCTGATGGTGGCTAAAGTATAGAAATTGCGATTTTACAGTAAATCCAAAGCAACGAGGTAACAACGTGCAATATCACACTAAATCCAGTGCAAATCAACTGCGCTGTCTCGTGTTTAATCCCTAAAACTAACGACAACTCCGATGTTGTAACCAGAGAGGAGTTACGATAACAATTCTTCAGTTTGGGACAAAACATGACGGACAAAAACAGCTTTCAGGAAAATTTACTCTACTTTTACCGTGGTTTGTATGAGCATTTGCAACAATGTGGTAAGCCACTGAAAAATAGAAATACGTCAATTTTTGCAATTCTTTTGACCCAAATTGAAGAATTTTACCGTAGTAGCAAATGAAAGCCGAGTTGTGATAGAGTTTTAATAAACTGGAGTTACATTACTGAGAAAGTGACATAAAAGTCCCTCACAGGAGAAGTGAAGATAGAAGTGGCCTAATGAAATAGAGAAATTCACTTTTTGCATTAATTTCTGCTTGCAAACTGTAAGTTGGTGGTGGTCTTGCTGGAGATAATCTTGACTACCAGTGACTTATCAGCAGGGGCAAACATGCTTAAACTGGGTGGGGGTGCCTCAGTAATGATCAGATGATCTCCATTAACTTTTAAAAGGAAAGAAAGTACTCAAGTGATGTTGTAAATAATTAGGTGAAGTGCTTCCTCCTGCTAGTTTTCCATAGTCAGCCCTTCCGTTGTCAGGGGTATTAGAATAAATCAGAATGTATTTGTAATGTCTGGGTTCATTTTCAGAGAAAATATTGATGTCGCACAGTCAATTACCTAATGGAGAGTAAGATCTGACAAGGTTAATCAGTTGCAACAAGATACCATAGTGGGTGTTTAAAATAATGTTCATCAACTTCTGATGGTGAGTCAAAACTCATTGTAAACATGATTAGACCATATTCACTTGTTAAAAGATTATTTTTACGTATTCACTTGTTAAAGGATGATTTTTATTGATCTAAAGTGGAGATGCTTAATAAATCTGTTAAACTATTCATATATTTCCCATTGACATAAAATATGCAAGCCATTTGAGGACCTAGCAACAGCATTTCTTGGTAAAAACCCTCTGGATAGTGATAACCAGTTTTCTCCGCTGAATAACAGGCATCAAGCTATTTGTCGAAATCCTCATAACATACTGCAGTTTGTTTGGCTAGTTTTCTCCTGGCTACAGATCAATAAACATAACTTGAACCATGGCAAATAATCCCTCAGAGTAAACAAAAGCTGTCAACTAGGACATTGTAGACATTGTACATGTACATCTTGTCCTAAGCAGTCCTCTCAACGACCTACATGCCAGCATCTGTAACATGCAGGGCTTGGAATGACCAATGACGAAAAACGCAGAAACTTTTATGGCCCAAAACATGTGCGCTTCCCAGCCTTGAAATAGTCGATGTGGACCTTTTGCCAACAAAAAACCAGGACTAAAAAAAAAACGGTACCACCTCCAGAAGTGTGTGTCTACGTCTTTTTAGCTCGTCCGTCCACTCCCACCTCCACACATTTTTGGCTGCAGAGTCGTAGCATTTGTCAACGCGGTTTACAATCACACGAGACGCCATTGAAAAATCCACCACGCTATCCCAGATGACAATTTACGTTCCTCCGAAACATGAAGAGCAACTTCCGCTTTTCGAGGTGAAAGTTGTCGGCAATGCCGCGGTAAGAAAGGAATTTGCCGCGGAAATTTTATATCAAATCCAATTTTTTACGCGGAAATGTAATAAAATACGCAGACAGAACATTTGAAAAAAGTGGAAATCCACGTTTCCACAGAAAATTCCAAGTCATGAACATGTCCATATGAACCTCGGACATTAGGGTCTCTCGGACATTTGGGTTTCTCTCGGACATTAGGGTTACCCTTGGACATTAGGGTTTCCCTTGGACACTTGGGTTTCCCTCAAACATTC
>NMRA01000080.1:181966-214132 GCA_002633005.1 Phoronis australis
TACGCCGGAAGCTTTTCGGCGAATTATGCCTCGCACCGACTAAACCATCAAAGTCACGTTGTTATAAATACCTTTTGCGCATAGAGGAACACCTGAGGAGGTTGTCGATGTGTTTAATTCCTTCCAACTCGAACAAATACTCCCGTTATGAAACTTTTTCTTCGAGCAGTCCCTATTTCAGTTCCCAAAATCGTGAACTCACCATTTTTATACTGCGCAAGCTCCAATTTTTACCGCGCTCGCTAGGTGATGTGACTTCATGACCTCAATCTTTAAATAGGCCAAAGATGAGCCATTGCGATCTTATCAGTCAAATGTTCGTTTCCAAAATGCCACCACTTATACTTGTCTTTAATTGGCGTTACTTGAAACTGATTGTATTTCAATGAATTATTGTTTGTATTTTATAAAAATAAATGCTGTTGATATGACATTTAATAGTCTTTGTGCACATATTTGACATTTTAATATTTAACAACACGGCAAATGCACGGCTGGTTCCCGGCAGCACGTACGCGAAGGGTGGGAACTTCAGCTTTCAAAGTTGGCCAGTAGGACCGCAACTTCTGACCTGCGGCCTGGTTAAAAAAATGAAAATGTTGATTTCACGATTTTGGGAACTGAAATAGGGACTGCTCGAAGAAAAAGTTTCATAACAAGAGTATTTGTTCGATTTGGAAGGAATTAAACACTTCGACAACCTCCTAAGGTGTTCCTCTATGCGCAAAAGGTATTTATAACAACGTGACTTTGATGGTTTAGTTGGTGCGAGGCATAATTCGCCGAAAAGCTTCCGGCGTACAGAGCGCCTATAGCCTCTGCATCGCCTCTGGTTCGGGCCAACAGAGGCGATGGTCATTGCCTACAGAACAAAAGGCTATTGGCTTAAGAATGCTGTCCTGCTGCTGTAACATTACACACCACCCAGACCATAAGAACTGGCATCAACGCTTACCTATCGCCAGGATTATGACAGACGACTTAATTAACCAATCAGAACGCAGCATTCTTGGCACACCTTCGTCTGCGTTTCCAAGGCGCCATTTTACCCGACAAACCACACGTAGTCAAGTAAAACTTATTAGTTTATAGCTCAAGAAATTGTCCGCTAAGAATGGGGAAACAGTGTTGATATGGCATGTGTAGCACCGACAGCCGTTATGCTGCTCCAGCATAATATCCTGTCATTTTTGGCATGTCCTAAGCCGAAAAATGATGTTGAAAAGCGTAAACTATGGATCAAACTCTACGGCCACACGAGCAGCTGCAGTTGCTTGATAACTCGAAGGCTATAATAAACACAAAATACATGTATATTAGTTCCAAGATACGCACTTTTCAGCTGGTGGCTATTCAGGGCTATCTCAGATTTTGACTCCCGAGTTTCCTACGTCTGGCCGCCTTTGTCTCGGTACCTGCTGGATCTCAGCACTCTGGAAATTGCTGTTTTCAAGGACATTTTTATTTTATTTTTTTTATTTATTTTAAACTAATGGACATTATTTTGTTTCGTATCAGAGGTACATTTTTGTTATTCATCGACCATAGGCTAGCGTTCAACTGAACTTCTCTCCCGGTCAAAATTCAGAGATTCGATCGACACAGGGAAGGGCACTGGATTACTGCCGGAATTCAAACCTTGGTCGAGCTGTTGTCACTAAAAATAAACTGTTGAATTACTTTTTGACGTGTAACTCTAGTATACACTATGTCTGTAGAGTTAGAGAGAGCTCATTTTGAAGTTATTCAAACATGATATTTAGATTTATGAAGCTTGTAACTTTTTGTAACCATACCACGACTTAGTGATCATGCTACCTTCAAAATTAAATGAAAGCTACTTTTATGGAATGAAACTACAAAAATGCCAAGTTCATAAGAAGGTAGGCCTAATTTAAATGTCTTAATGGTGCAAACGGCGGATAATTCCATAGGCGGATTTAGGAGGAGGAGGCTGCCGCTAGCAAAATGAAACAGCAAGATCGTGAAGTGTGAGGAAATATTGAGTTCAGTAACTAGGCCAGGTAGCGGAAGAGGGGGGGCTCAGACCTCAGATTGCGTCGGAATCGTGTTCCTGTTTTTTTAGTCCACCAATAGATTTTCTGAACAAAAGGTCCAACGGTCTACATCCCTGGCTCCTGCAACTTTCATGCAATCGCACTTTGCCTAATTCCACGAGGCAACATATGTTGGGCCCCCTATGGTATCCTAGATCCGTCACTGCATTCCTGACATTAATTTGACTTAGACACAGCAATAGACATACCGGAGCTAACTGTTTGCCTAGAACGAGAAGGAGTGTGAACCTGAAGTTTTTTATCAAAATATTTCGTTACAAGATTAGAAAAGCGTAAACAGTGCTATCGAGTCGACCTAGTCAGAGACTATAGTGCATGTGTTGTCTGTAATCTATGACCTACTTTACTCCAGGAGTCCCACCAGTTGTGACCTACTTTTCATTTGGCGAAATTTAGCAGACCGGACAGAATAAAAATATCGGTGAATCTTCACTGATTTTATTCGAAAGATGAAATCTATGGAATCGTGCAGATAATTCGACTTTAAGGTACATACCCACCTTTACATGAACATATCATATCAGTGGCCTTGTCATTTGTCAGGTGAAGGTAGCCCTGAGGCCGAGGGTTCTTCGGATTTTCGCTGGCTCCTCGAGTACTTATTTTTTCATCGTCACCTTTACAAATTCCCATATCATGAACGTACGATTCTCTGTTGAAAAGCATCGTCTCTTGTCTCTGTCGAAGTGTTTTCAAATAGTACAAAAACACTCCTCGATTCCACCAGGAAGGTCGTTTAGCGACAGTGTATTTGCCTCTGACATCTCATTCGATTGTCGGGTATCACGCGACTTTTAGCATAGGGGCGGAGCTTGCGATAGGTCAATAATTGGCTTTGTCACATCATAGTAAGACAAGACGGGAGTTGATGCAATAAGCTGTTTCGTCCTTTTAAATGCTTCTTCTTGGGGCGCATCCCAAGTCCATTGGCGGTTTGACTTCAATAGATCATTTAGTGGACCGGTGACAGAGTTCAGGTCAGGTAGATATGAACCAAGTTAGTGTACCATTCCCATGAACTGACAAACTTGAATGACTGACTTGGGCAGCTGCATTTGTAGGTTGGCTGTAACCTTGCCTGGGTTGGCCCGTATTCCATTCTTACTTAATAGGTGACCTAGGAACTTTAGCTCTTCTTTTCTGTAGAAGTATTTATCTTGATTAAGCTTCAGGCCAGCTCGGTGAAGGGTTTCAACGACCTTTGACAACCTAGCGTCGTGTTCGGCAGCATTCGCACCATACACCAAGATGTCGTCCATATACACAAACACGCCGTCCAGGACCTCTAGCACTTCTAGCATTTTCCTCATGAAGATTTCAGGGGCAGAGGTGATGCCGAATGGAAGACGACGGAAACAATAACGCCCAAATGGGGTTATAAAAGTCCTGGCTCTCTTCTGCTAGAGGGATCTGGTAGAAACCACTCGCTGCGTCAAGACATGAGAAAAGTGTTGCTCCCAGGAGTCTCAAAGTCACATCCTCTAGGGTTGGCAGGACGAATCTTTCTCATTGGATGTTCACATTTAACTTCCTTAGATCGACACAGAGTCTGACTTTGCCCGTTTTTTTCAACACAGGTACCATCGGGGCACACCACGTCGTAGGACGAGTTAAACCTTTATGATTCCAAGTTTGATAAGATGGTCAATCTCCTCTTTCACTTTGTACTCAAGTGGAAACGGAGTACGTCGGGCATATGGCTGGGCATTCTCCTTCAGGGATATCTTGATTGGGTCAGTATTAAGAAGTCCTATATCTTCAGTAACGGAGTTAACTCGAACGATAACGTTCATCTGACTGGCTACTCCCCGGCCAAGAAGACTTTCAACTTTTCCATCAACCACCATCACATGAAAACAATAATTCTGTCCCTTGAACACATAGTTCTTGCGACGAACTGTCCTCGACAAAGAGGACCACCAGGGCTTGACAGCTTAGCCTTGATATCTTTCAGAGGTCTTGGCTTGATCTTGAGATACTGGGAGTACGACATGATGGACACATCAGCGCCGGTGTCTATTTTGAATGTTTCGGAAGAGTTGCCCAAGGTGAGAGTCACCTTCCAAGCGGGGTCGCTATCATCACAGTTTAAGGCACCTAGGAAGTAGTCAACATTTACTGCACCACAGAACTGATCAGCCTGTTGGTCGTCCTCCTCTTCGTAAACTTCATTGACTTTGTTCTTACGGCATACGGAGGCAAAGTGACCCTGTTTCGAACAGAACCAACATATTTTCCCTCTGGCAGGGCAGGCTTCAGGCCCAGGGGATCTATGGACGTAACCACAATTAGGGTATTTCTTCTTCCCCGACTGGTCTCCACTAGATTGCTTGGAGTTGGATTGGCTATGACGCTGGTGTGATGATTTCTTGGGCGATTTCTTTTTCTGACTTTTGCCCCCTTTTTCACGAAATTGACAGATGCACCTTCACTCTGGTTAGACTGGACAAGTTCTTTGTATCGAGCAGTGTCTATGGCCTTTGAAAGTGTCAGGTTTTCCTGTTCCATTTGAAGATCACGCAACAAGTCTTTGTCAGTCATCCTTGAGATAAGACGGTCTCGAATATGCACATCTTCTTTTTCGCCGAAATTACTATGAGCTGCTAGTTCATGTAGACTTCTAACAAAACTTTCAACTGACTCACCCTGCTGTTGGCTACGTTGATAGAATTTCGTTCTCTCGTGGATAGTGTTTTTGTGTGGAGCAAAATAGTCCTCGAATTTCTGCACAACCATATTGAAATCGTCTTTTGGATCTGGTGGATTTGGCGCTTCCTCTGTTGGAACAGGTGTTTCAAATTTGAATGACTTGAAGATGTGTTGGGCTTGATGACCCATCGTATACACAAGTGCAGAGACTTGAACATCACCTTTTTCAACCCTGATTTTCTCTAGAATGTAGTTACGCATAAACCTGGTTTTCCAGTCTGGCCATGACGATGGTTTCGAGAAATCAAATGCTTCCGGTGCTTGATATTTAGACATTGTGGATGGTATGGTAGTGCTACACACACACAATGATTGACAGTACTCAGTAGTAGTAGATATTGACAGTTCACGAACGAGCTAGTCTATAGATTTGACGATCAGTGACACGGACAGTAATGACACAAATTCGACTTGACTGATGTGATGACTTGACTTTAAGACTTGACAAGGAAACAGGAGTCGATCCTACCTTTCCAGTTATCACTTTTGTGCCGACTGTCATGCAGGGAATGCTCAATTGACGATATGACTGCTGTGTAACTATGTAGACAATGTGGTCACAAACAAGCGATGACTTCATCCACAAAAATCTACCTTTTCATTCGACCATCCACCTTCAAACTATAGTCCTAACTGTTCTCTGAGGCTTTATCTTTCGTTTTCAGCAATTTTCATTTAGTATTTCAAGGCATCCCACTCCTGACACCATGTTTTAAGGCTACCAAATGAATGATGATAAAACCACGTTGTTTACATGAAACCGGAAGTACAGTATTTTTTTGCTGCGGGATTGACGTCGATACAAAATGGCGACTGCCATTGGCTAATAAAATCTTGAACAAACAGTAATAAAACCTACCCGTGACAACAATATACTAGATCTCCTCCTGACAAACAATCCCAGTAGCATAGTTAAAACTGAGGTCATCCCTGGTCTTAGCAACCACGACATCATCTTTACAGAAATCGAAGTAAACTCTGCCACACAAAAACAAAAACCTAGAAAAATCTACCTATTCAATAAAGGAAAATACGATGAGCTAAAAACTTACTTAGCTACTTTCAAAGATACATTCCTGAAACAAGATCATAATTTCTCCTCCATAAATGACATGTGGTCAGTCTTTGCAAGACATGTCCTTGACGCTACTGCACGCTTCATCCTCCACAAAACTTGAAGACCAAAAAACCGAATTCCTTGGATAAATCTCAAACTAAAAAACTCAGGAAAAGAGACAAACTCTTTCGCTGTTCCAAACATACTGGAAATGAAACTGACAGAGAAAACTTCCCAAATCTTAGGAAACTAGTCCAACAGGAAACTTGCAAACAACATAATTACACCTTCCCAGAGTAATAATCCAAAAAGATTTTACTCTTTCATCAAAAGTCTCAACAAAGAATCATCAAGTACTGCTCCTCTAAAAAAAGATGGCTTCCTACACACTGACACAAAAACAAAGTCAGAAATATTAAACACACTTTTCCTCTGTCTTCACAAAGGACGATGGTACAGATACACCTGACATGGGCACAAGCCCCTACAAGTCCATGCATGATATAACCTCCTCTACTGACGGTTTACGCAAAATGTTGCAAAACATCAATCCTCACAAAGCCGCTGGACCAGACGAAATATCTCCTCACGTTCTTAAAGTAGCAGCAGAAGAAATTGCACCTGTCCTCCAAGAAATCTTTACCAAATCATATCAAACATCTACAGTTTCGACAGAATGGCAAACTGCAAATGTAGCACCCATCTTCAAAAAGATGATAAAACCCTGGCTTCAAACTACCGCCCAATATCACTCACCTGCATATGTTCCAAACTTATGGAGCACATAGTTGTAAGTAACATTATGCCTCATATCGACACAAATAATATACTTTACGCCTGGCAGCATGGTTTTCGTAGCCATAGATCATGTGAAACACAACTTGTCACATTCGTAGATGACCTCCTCCAAACTATGGAGGCAGGCACTCAAACCGACGCTGTGGTGCTGGACTTCTCCAAAGCCTTTGATAAGGTTTCCCATCCTAGACTCTTGGAGAAGATCAGATACTATGGTATAAGGGGTCTCACCCAGATTGGATCCAGTCATTTCTATCCCTTAGAACACAGAGAGTCATCGTTGATGGCGAGTTCTCAAATTCTTCCCCAGTCCAATCTGGAGTGCCCCGGGGCTCTGTCCTCGGCCCTGCACTCTTTATACTCTATATAAACGACCATCCTGACACCATTCTTTCTACAGAAAACGTTCCCCCATAATATACAATTACAGCCTACACAACGCTTCACTCAAATGCATTAATGAAGCCCCATACCTCGGGGTCACTCTCACCAATATTTGATCATGGAACACTCATATAGACACAATCACCTCAAAGGCAAACAAAACTCTTTGCTTCATTAAACGAAATCTCAAATATGCTCCTCAAAAAACAAAAGCCCTTGCCTACACTTCACTTGTTAGACCAAAACTAGAATACTCCTCGTCTGTCTGGGACCCATCCACTTGTACAAACATGGAAAAAATAGAAAAAATACAGCATAGAGCAGCCAGGTTTGTTTTAAATGACCACTCAAGGTACTCCTCCATTTCATCCATGCTCAAAACTCTCAATTGGCCCACCATCCAGGAAAGACGAGCTCAGAACAAACTATCCCTTCTGTACAAGACCGTACATAACCTGGGTGCTATTCCTCACTCATACCTTCCAGACCTCCAGATCACGAAACTCCCACTCTCATACCTTTGAGAGATTATACATCCGCACCGCATACTACGCAAACTCTTTCCATCTACCATTCTAC
Organism: Phoronis australis; assembly: GCA_002633005.1. Classification (NCBI taxonomy): domain Eukaryota; kingdom Metazoa; phylum Phoronida; family Phoronidae; genus Phoronis; species Phoronis australis. The sequence continues at coordinate 189,572 of NMRA01000080.1, forward strand.
TCTGGAATAGACTCCCACAATTTGCCATCTCGTCAGAAACAATAGGAATATTCACAAGTCACATCTTGAACACCAATATTACACGGTAATCATTAAGACCTTTTTATCTTGGCACTAACCACCACTTTGTTTTTATTATTATTTTTCACAGTTACGTGCACCTATGTTTTATACTAACAATGCGCCAACAAGTAAGGATCGATACCACGATCGTTTGTTGCTTTTTGGAAGAAGAACCATTTTGTGAGAAAATTTGCGAAATAATTTCTTTATTTCAGTTCATCTAGTTTTGAAATCGTTGGCTTCAAGTTCTTGGCCTACCTGCAACAAACGCTACAGTTACAGTGGCCGTAGTAGTAGACGACTGCTCCTACTCCTAATCCTATACAGCATCAATCAGATACAGGCACTGACCACCGTCTTTACTGGTCTTTACAGGACCTTAATACACCAGAAGCTTTTCCGCGAATTATGCCTGACACTGATTAAAACATCAAAGTGGCGTTTTTATAAATGCTTTTAAGTACCGTTTCACGGCATTTGCAGTGTACACAGAGGGACACTTGTGAGGCTGTCAATGTCTTTAATTTCATCCAATTCAAACAAATACTCCAGTAATCAAACTTTTTCTTCGAGCAGTCCTTTGTTCAGTTGTCCCAATCGGCAACTGCCCATTTTTACATTGCGTGCGCTCTTATTTTTACTGTGCCTGCCAGGAGCTTGGCTGGCAAACAGCTAGGTCACAGCTATGTGTTAAAATACTTTTGGAGAGGAAGGGAAAGGATAAAGCATTATTTTCTTACTTAAGTTTTAATAAAAACGAAGCTTTCCTCATCTGACATCTCTTGTAATTGTCTTTTCCGTACAATTGTTTGCATTCAGTACCATCCAAGAAGTCTAGCCTCAGAATCATGTACTATTAGATAACCGCTCTTATCCCTCACTTATTGTGGTTTTTCTAGATGTATGACTATTCAATAACCATTTTATTTATGTCTCAGAGTGACATATCGATTTGGCTTGAAATTCGAAACGTGGCTTGCGAGGGATCTGAACTTGGATTTCTGAATTTTGCAAGTGCACATGTTACGCAAGCAGAGATGAAAAAAGTTATATAGACAAGTTGTGCACAAGGATACTCAATGTCTAAGATACGTTACGTGAATGTAGTATTGCTTGAAGTAAAAAGAGAACGTTCAAACATTTATTTGTACGCGAGACAATCAAACTTCAAAAAATAGTATGCATTGTGCCTGAATAAATAACAATTCTGATCAATAATAAACCACTGTCAAATACATAACTGTGCAAAAATACAAGCCATTTTGACAGAGCAGACTACAAAATATTCCTTTATTTTTGTTGTCGTCAGTGTTGACCTGATTACCTATGGCATCATGCAAGTAATTCCAAAACCATCAATATGAAGGAACTGAAGGTTTTTACCAGATGGCAAGAGTCATTTATATCACAGAAAAGTGAGGAATTATTAGGTTATTGAATTGTTTTGGGTTTATTAAAAGTATTAAGAAGAAATCGATTGTATTTAGAAAAAATGTCACTCTCAGGCTTTTCCCTCTAGTGGTATTTTGTCTAAAAACCATCGTGTTCCTCATAATACATTTAGTAACATCAGGACCATTCAATAACCTATATTAGCTACCAGAATTATGTTTTGAATGAATGATGTTTTACCATCCTGTTTGATAGTTTTTATGATCTTTGATCTTACATCCCACTGCCTGCACGATTTATTTGGCACACCATCAAAACACGCGTTGCCAGCCATTACAACAATGTCACAAGTTATTTTGGTCAGTTAGCCTACATAATCTGTACATGACAAAACGCGGAAAGGTATTAAGTAATCATAGTTTTATCAGTGCATTAATTTTGTAGCCGGACATATCGTTCATTATACTTTGTACACTGAACCGCACACCAGGCTTAATATTCCCAAACATATGGCTCCTCACCCCTCCTCTTTACTGCGACTGTGGCGTTGTAGTGCCTGGGTGATTACATTGTGTGTGTACAGAATTTACCATATAGGCATGTGTTTTTCAGGTGGATTTTTCATCGTGGGTGTTGCTGGAGTTTCTTTGCTTGCTGGTTTCAGTACAACTTTAGCCATGGCGAAGAAAAAGGACCCGTCAACGTTTGCAAAGGTTGCCTTGTTGGGATAAAAAAATCATTTTGTTTCTCAGTGTTTTTTTTTTGTTCGCTTAAAACAGCAGTGGAAGGATTGAGATAGCACTGAAAGTTTCAAGAGTGGCTGAGGAGTTGGTCGGATGGTTGGTTGTTTTGACATTGATTGACCACAAAATTGTTAAGAACGTCAGCTCTTCACAATTTACAAAACGGATGCTAACAGAAAGACTGTGAGACAAACTTAATATAAGGATGATCAACATGAAACGAGGCTTTTCATTTAGTAAAATAGTCCCTTATTGATTAGTTCTGAAGTTTTTATGTTACAACTTGCACAGCAATAATTGATAACAGAACCATGAGGACTTAAAATGACAATACACTTCCATGTTTTGTTAAGAACTAGCTTTTGTCTTAAGCCACCTACTTATACTGTACAGTTATATAATTGGTCTTTTCTTGTTCCTTACTTGGACTCTGAATGATTTGCTAGAGGATCTGTCTGACGGCTCAGTATTTATTCAGACCAGGTCCATTAAGTTGCTTGTCACTTTGGGTTAGTTTCAGTCACTGAAGGCACTTTCCCATTTAAGGGGAACTTCTATTTACTGAAGATTTGGTGAAATTTTGTTTACCCCTTCCAATTAGACAGCGATATCAAAGTTATTGCTAAGATAACAGGTGACATAGTGCATTCGTACTCTCAAACAAATGTTGAGTAGTTGGTTTGTGGCTAACTGAAAATTGTTCTCCTGCCATTTATGAGTGTTTACGAAAATGATCAGTCATTCTTCATCAGAAATGCTTTCTTTTATTTATGTACGTGCGTCTATTGAGAGCACGTCGGCTATGCTACAATAACAAAAAACACTTTTTGCTAGTCTCCCGTGATCATATATTGTTGCCGTGACCTCTACCGATAACTTCGACGAATCTTCGCTTTGACTGTTCCTACTACACCAAAATTTCGGGGAGTACCGAAGCTTCGCTTTTAAATCGTAATATTTTCAAAAGAGTTTCGCATGCAGATTAACTACCAAGTTTCGCCTCTAATGGGAAAGTGACTTTAGGCAACATGACCATCAGGAGAATTCCAGCTGGCTTATTGAAACCAATTTCTGTTTTTCTGTTCAAAGAAAAGATTGGAATGGGAGGACTTTCATGGGGAAGAGTGAATGTGCAGGAGAAGAAAGTTGATGTTTTTAGCACTAGAGCGCGGTTTACAGCATAATTCAAAAACACATAATTTTGCAGAAAAATTTCCTGTAGTTTGAAAATGAAATGTTATATTTCACTGTTTTCATCCTTGTGTAAGAATGTGTAACAAAGTCTTAGTAGTTTTCAGAAAGTCACAATCACACACAGCCTACCCAAGAACTACTTGCACTAGTGCAACTTAACCCACTTTTAAGTGGAGCATCCACACACATACATCCGATAACTGGAGTAAGACAAAAGGTGTCGCTCTGTGCGTGACAATGAAGACCTAATGCCAATACCTACTCCACTTTTGTGGCCACGCAGCGATAACCAGTGGCGGAAGTTACCATAGATCTAGAAACCCCACTTTGATGATGTGGAGTAAGTCGTCACAAGTGGGGTAAGTTGCACTGGTTTAAATAGCGTCCAGACAACACTCAAACCTAGCGACAATTCATTCCAGGAGTAAGTTGTTTTAGGGCAAGTCTGTGTGTGAACAGCACTAATTAATTCAAGCTGAAATAAAAAATTGAAGTGGAATAAATCAAGTTAGTGACCATTAATCTTCTAGTTGAAGTGATTGTTGTAGTGCCGAAACGTGAACCTAGGTGGTGCTGCTTTTGGATTGTGTCGTGGTCCCTGTGTCAGGCAGAGTGAATTTCAACAGGAGTTTGCATTATGTTTACAGGGTTTGACAGGATCTCGTGAGTTGCCGGAGTCTGGAGGCCAGTTGGCAATTAGAGCCTTAGGAAGGGGGACATTATATGCTATATCAGGTGTTGGTTTGTTCTGTTTAGCCGTGTGGAAACTCATGGGCGTCAAGAATGTAAGTTGTACAGTGTGGCTATGTTTTCCTCTGTGTGCTGGTTTATTCAGTAAGTTAATCGCCAATTTTGGATAAATACAGTTGCCAAAATTGCGCTGTTTTTCAATTTTTGAGGTCTATCGTTTTTGTGAATACCCACAGTTTTTAAAAAATATCTGGTGATAGNTGTGGTCTATTTCATGAAAATTGGCGTAAGACGTAAGACAGAAACTTGGTCTTGCTCTCCACAATTTATTTTCTCCTGAGCAAATGTGCAGTCTCTGAGAACACACACATGATTGATAGTTAATGACATAATTTTCATGAATTATTTAATGACTGGAATAAGCTCATTTTGATTACTTGGCTAAACCTCCATTCAACTAGTTTGCAATGGTAGCGTAAGACCCTGGTTAGCTTGGGAGACATTTATTCTTTTGGTAGGTATTTATTATCTGTGGAACCCCGCATAGGAAGTGATGTAAATGGCCCGGCAAAAGGCCTGCATCTTGATTCTGCATTCACTTCTCAGCAAACACAAATGACCGACACAGACTGTGTTCAATAGTGAGTTGGACATTGTGTCGACTCAATGGTTGTGAATGTACGAGCAAGGTGTAGGCCTTTTATTTTGTCGTTCATGTCACATTTTATTCCTATGTGGATAGTAAATGCACGCCTGGGGACAGTAATTGACACGGAAAATGCATCTCCAAGTTAACCAGGAATATTTTTTACTAATGGTAGCAACAAATATAGTTGCATACCCGTTAACGGTAATATGTACTGCGCTACAATGAGCCCTTCCTAGACTTTCTCAGATGCTTGCTTAAACTGAAAAGTTTACTATGTAACAGAAATCAACTCTGCTCAATTTACTTGAGATTTGTGGAATGGAACATTGTAAACTAGCCATCATTATAAACAAACACATAACGCAGATTTGAAAGCACTGAGTCTAATTCCAAACATCTGCTAATTGATCAGTGAAACTTCACATTCAGCAGAAAATGTTACTGACTCGTAAAATTCTATTGATTATGCGACTTGTAGGCTTTGTGAGGTCACTCTTGTCTTGCTGGTATTTTGCAAGTAGCGTTAGTGAATTCACTTACTCTTATAACTAAGTGCATCTTGTGTAATTGTTGCCCATTCAACCTTACTGACCAGAATGTGCACTTTTAAATACCTGCGTGTGATTTCAAAGAATTATTAATATTTTTTTGGAATTCATTTCCAGTCAAGAAATCAATCTTAGTTGTGATATTTTCTCACTGTCCAACATCAAACAATTTGCTCATTTTACGGTGTGTTTACTGAAAAACGTGCCAATCTAGCTGACTTATATTACACAGATGGAAGAATTTCGACTCAAAATTCAGAAGAATATTCCACAGGCCCCAAAGAAAGAGCCCGAAGGGAGAAGTGATTTTTCTACAGTCAGGGAGGTAGTCAATTATTTAATAGAAGAAGACGCCAGACAGAAACAAATAAAGACCGACCAAAGGACTTGATAGCGTTGTCGAGTGTTGACTCATAAAATAGAGCTGTCCGTGCCACATAACTCACATTTGAAATCTGGGCCCGGAATCTAATCTTTGTGCTCAAAACAAACTCGAAATCATTTTTGGCAATTTCTCTGCAGACTTTTGTTCAAACTCAAGATAAGTGGTTATTAGAGTGTGCTTGAATACATTTTAGTTTGCGCATATGAGTTTCTAGTCCAAGTTTGCACTTGATGACCCTTACAGTTTTTGCTACAAACTTGAGTAAAAACTTGAAATTTCGAGTTCAAACTCAAACTTTTAGCCTTAATGTTGGGTTTATCAAGTGCAAACAAGGACTAATAAATTATCTGCGTAAGTTATTATGTACTCAAGCATAGAACAATAAACACTTATCTTGAGTAGAAAATGCCAAACATAATTTTGAGTTCCATTTCCAGTAAAAAGATTAGAACCCGGGCCCTGTACTTTGCATGCATTTAGTGCTCCTGAGATTTCATTTACTGCCAACATTTGTCTGTTTCTTAAAGCTGCATTTCATCCTGTTTAATTGTTATTTTGAGCATATTTTGAGTTCTCAAGTGACGAGCCAAAACCAACTGCTGATTTGCGATTTACTCATGAAAAATGGCCATGGCTGGATCACATGACTGACCAGTCTTGTAGTGGATTTCCCTGCGCACCATTTTGGAATTTTACGGTTGGCAACCTCAATAAAATCAATGTTTTTCATCCGACCCATTTCTTGTCCTGTGGACATGTTAATACTTTTCTTGGTAACAGAAAACTTGTCCCGTCACGGTGAGGAAAATTTTGATTTTGTTTTTAACTAGCTAAATGACCAGGGTAAAATGCATTATTTATAATGTTGGGAACCTTATGCTGTACATTGGTCTGTAGGTATGTTTAAATCAAATTTGTAAGAACTGGGCTGGGTTGCATAAAACTTCAAATTTATCCACTGGATAAGTTTGATTGTTGCATGACGTCAGTCAGGTGCATTGTTGAACAATAACCACGTGATAATGTGACGTCAGTGTTGCTATACGGCCTATAACTTCTATGCAACTGTTCCTGGTCTGTTCAATGTGAAATGCTCAGTAGCAAGCAGTGAAGTACACCCTTCACATGACTGTAAATTCAGCCAACACTGTCAGCATAGAGGAGTAGCTTTCCGGTGCTTGTCTGCAGATCTACTAAAAATCTAATTTATTATTTTGTACTTACCATATTTGAAATATGAATGTTTGTTTGCACTTGTGTATACGATTGTTCTTAGAAATTAAATTTTCACAGACTGCAAAAGAAAACATTCTACATTCAATTCTTTAGTGTTGTGCGAGCACAAAAAAAGTTCGCTTGACCCAATTTCTGCTACATTGTATCTCCACACAGAACACTGTCCACCATCTGGCAACAAGGTGCGTTTCATCATAATCGTCTTATATCAGAAAATGGCATTCATTATCCAAGTAGGTCATACAGGAACTTTCAGAATGGCAAAATAAAATGTCAGATAAATAGTAAAATGAGGACAGTACTAAGTAGCGATGTAGGTAGATGCATCCTGTTTGTTTAACTCATCAAATGATGACCTGTAAGCTTCTCAAGTCACTTTTTCTACTTTATACAATTCGGGAGATTTCATGTTCATTTGTTTTCAAATGCTTTCTGAGATGGTTGTTGGTATATAAACATCCGGTAACATCACTAAAAACTTGGGCTGTGTTTCGTAAACACAAGAATTTAGCAAGTAGTCAGTGTGACCATGTGCTTTACATCTAATGCAGAGATGTCTTACAAAGTCTCGAGTTATCTTGTGGTTTCGTGGTTTGTTTGGGTCTACCCAACACTGGCCTGGCATTTAGACACTTTAGTGAGAATCTTTCATGCAAAAGAATTGCTAACAACCGGACTGTAGACATTTTGTGGATTTTGCCGCTCAATTTCTATTTCTACATTTTACTTGACGTATGATCATGGTTGTTTAGTCAAACTTGCACCAAAAGCACATCGCTGATAACAAGAATTGTACGATGACACTTGGCTTACCTCAAAATCCAACTGCTGCCTGATGGTTTGGTAATTGGCCCAATGATGTTGTACACCCAGAATTATTGAGGAACATATAATGGCAACATTCAACAAATGTTTTAGGTTGTAAAAGTCACATTCCTTGTCAAATTTTCAAAATTCAAAAACCTTATCATGTGTGGTATTCACTAATTCAAATATGCTATTTACCACATTTCAAAATGAAAAATACCACTGTCGTCCCTAATGTGTTTATGATGGCCTCATTATCTAGAGAACGATAACATCAGCAGTCTGAGGCAATTCAATCAACCACAACAGCATGGTGTCTTTGATCTGAACTGGTAAATTCTGTGGTGCTCGAGCTGGTCGAGTTGCTCAATCTCGACCGATTAAGGTGTCAAGATGTTCCTTTCATGTGTTTACCTGTGCTTTCAGTTATGGCGAGTTCAAGTAAGAAATATCGATTTACGTCATTGTTTACACGTCAAGTTTTCTGTGATATCACCCAATCAATACATTTGAAAAACGACACCAACACCGCAAACTGAATAAGTTTTGCCGTAACTGAAATCCCCGAATTTACTATAGGCATGTAGTGTATTGTCTTTGGACATTTTCACCCGAGTAAAAAGCGTATCTGTGGTCTACAACACGGGCACTTTGCTTTGTTTGAAGAAGAGTTCAGTACTTGAACTGATTTGAGTGAGCGATTAAGACGACTAAATGAGTTTGGGTGACAAATGACAAAACGGGACCACGCTCGTTTACATGTAAATTTAATCATAGTTAAATTACAAGAGTTTGCAACATCTTGTTATAACGTGTAACAAATCAAATGGTTACATAAAGTGGAAATGAAACAATTACGAATGATGGGACTGGATAGCTACAGAATTTTGATGAAGCCTGTAAAATACCAAAAAATGAAGATATGTAAAGTAACAATTTGGCAATCTTAGCAAAAAATTCCTATTATTTCACGAGTTGAACATATCATTTGGAAACAAATCCGAATAGTCAGTCAATAAGAAATTTGACCCACTTCATCAATAACTTCCTGAACATTTCAAGGTATAAAATTGAAAGTGATTGCCTAATAAGGAAAACTGAGACTTTTTCACAATACTGGAACCAGATCAACATTCCTACTCGGCTTGTGAGAAACTATGCAGTATTATCAGTAATCACATTTTCTTTTTACTATGCTAACAAGCAGCAGCAACAACAAGAAATGTAGCATTTAAACTAATGAGAAATGACCGTTTCTAAGTATGTCACTTGTCTACAAACTTAACAATCTAAATTTTGGGTAACGGGTCTGAATGCAAAACGTACAATTAAGAATACAGAAAACTAACATGCAACAAATTATTGTCAAGTACAAGCATACAAAATAACGTCAAGCATCTAAAATCACTACCGTCTGGAATGCGAACTAAACGGTAAATACCGGTAGGTGTAATGTAGTACTGTGATCTTTTGCTTTTTGTGGATTTTTTCTCACAATGGCTAAGCAACTGAGCAGCATGAATCGAAGTAAGACGAATTCTGATGTTTGGAATGAGTAACATAAGATTACCAACGCATAAACAAACGGGCCTACTACCTTAGGTACAGCCTGTACTAATGCCTACATGAGACCAACTATTAACACTGGTTTGTATGACAAATGTGTACATCGAACATAACCAACAAAACTTCCCATCAACACTGTTATTAACCCTGCTCAAGTAGATTCCGTCCCTCCTTCCTGGGATTTTTCCAGTTCCTCGTACTCGTCCTCGCCTTCAACGTCATTAGCGTTTGGCACCCACAGGCCAGAGTCGATGCACCGCTTCATGTGGTAACGTGCGTCCTCTTCGGGCAATTTTTCAATAGTCTTTTTTAGCAACTCGATGTCGCGCGATTCAAAGCACTTTTGAAGTTCCTGAAAGACAAGAAAACTATGAATACTTCAATCCAAAAATAGCAAACCAGATTCTGTAATCCATGAACTTGAGAGAAGGTTAAAAGTGATTCAGGCAAGAATGCCATGATATTATCCTCATGCATAACAATAATTAGTGCCATCACCACATCACATGACAAACTTTTTTAATCAAGTCTGAAGAAATACAATACTGCCAGTTTATGTGGCCGATTAGAAACAGTCCCAAGTAGGGACTCCACTAAGTTCCCTAAACCTTCAGAGCATATGCGTCTTTGTTAATTAATGTTATGTTTTTGACCTATTATACCTTTATTATGAACTACTCTTTGACTAATGACATTTTTAATAAAATATCTTCAAAAAGACCTCGTTTCAGTGTCCAAGAATAGGGACTCCATCCTTAAATTAGGTGTGCTGCATGAAAAGATCCCCGTTTATTTTCAATAACGTAGAGTTTACTCTCAGTCTGTATCGAAGCCAAAAATTGACGAAATTCAAAATAAAACGGCATAAGAAAGGACAATCAGTGTTTTCACAAGTTCACAATTGCCGTGAAAAGTTAAGGATCATACTAGTCGAGTCCCTATTTGGCAGTGTTTTATGCAAGCAGGGACTGATGGCTAGGACATTACACTGGAACTTAGTCTGAAACAAGTCGAGAATAATTCCAGCGAGGTAACGTTACAAATCAAACATTGGACCAGTTTCATCAACAATAAAAACATCAACACCATGTGACTAACATGTGATGAATAAATCTTCACACATTCACAACATAAACTACTGTCCACCCATTCCCAAGGCACAAAAACGTATCAAACCATTGAAAATTCAATAGGACCATACTCGCCTCGGGTAAAGATTCAAAGACCTCGGCAGGATCGAGTCCGCCAGGACCGATACGTTTCTGACGCTCCTCTTCCTCAATCTTCTGCATGTACGCCTCTATTCTGGCTTTTGCCCGGCCTCGCACTCTGTCCTTGAATGATTCCAGTTCATCATTGAAAGCGTCCATGTACTGTTTTTCACCCATCTTTATCCTGGTGAGAAAAACGCTCACGACAAAAATAGTACTGGGGTTATATCAGATGATATCACAGTCTTCCATGGGCTAGTCACCCTGGGATTATCAAAGTTACCAGTAAAATTCACAAAAATTTGACACAACTAGCTCCAACTGAGTGGTAAATGAACAAACATCGTTAAGCCTTGTTACAATTTAAGTAAGAGTCCTATTCAAGGCATTTCTTGGCCGTTTACAAGCAGCAAGTTTTTAGTGCGGGCTCACATGTTCTAAGACTTTGGTAAGACAGCACCTGTATGTAGATGCTGTAATAACCAGATGAAATTCTATACAACCAAGCGGTGCCCTTAATGCACCTACACTGAACAAAACAGAAAATCGATTCAGTGTAAGGCCTGTTTTTATGAAAGTGTGACGTGAGGCTTTATAAAAAACTGTAGCTCAGTCTTAGGTTGGTTCCCAATGACACCTAGTGAAAGCCTTGGAGTCTTTACCCTCACATATACGCACAAGTGGTGAATATTCTTAGCTATAAAAATGAAACATTAAGCTACTAACAATGACAATCTTACTTGAATGAAGAAATCAAAAAGTCATGATGTTATAATGAGCACCTTCTTCAAAACAGAAGTATTAGAAATAAATGCTCACGAGCAGTTAATGAAAATGAGTGGTCACCAACAGGACACAAGTTCACATGACAGTAAAACAAACCTCCATGCTTCTGGCATTACCTTTTGAAAAACTGCCCAATACAACTACGGGGGTTAATGTCAAGCTGCTTGGCTAACTCCAGTATGAACTGCATCATAATGGTCTGATGCGAGACGTGCGCCATTAAGTCGCGTTTCTGAAACCACAATACAATGGTACATAATAACCTACTCTCGGATCAAAATTCAAATAGTCATAACTACTATTCTCCATGGGCACTGTGAGCTTACGATAACCAAGTGAGAAATCTTTGGTTAGTCAGGTAATTTAGCCCACAGGCACTCCCATGCATATGAACGGCTTTTGCGATGCAGTGCTTTGAAATGCGCCTGCAATTGCACTGCAAACAGTATGCTTCTAGGGGTGTTTATTGGTATCATAAAGTGGCCATAAGATAGCATAACAAGCCGTACTTTGCAAAAAATGGGAAGGCGCCATCGTTGTCAGAATAAAAACAAATTGCCAAAATATGACACACTACCGTAGCATTAGAATTTTCAAAATTTCATCTGTCCGCAAGTTGTCAACGTCATATAAATAAACTCGCAAATTTAATAAAGATACTGCAGCCATGGATGCGAAAAAAATTCCACTAGAAGGCACCACAGTGATCAAAGGTCATCCGAAAATCATCATTAAGCAATGATGAGTAGAATATTTATTGCAATAACTCAGCATTGTTGACAAAACCGTAGCGATAATTTCTTTAGTCAGGGGTAGACAAAGAATTAGAATTCCAGTAAACACTCTGGTGCAAAACACTGCAGATTTTGATTTAGTTTAGCCAGAATAGAAACAGATTATTGTCATAATGTAGTCTAATTTACCTACCTCCTCCACTTCTAAGTCAATACACCAGATTACAAGAAAGTTGGCCGTCTCCTCACACACCAGCTCAGGATGTTCCTGCAGAAAGTGCTGGCTATCATCGTACTTCCGGAACATTCCGTACTTCTTCATCAATGGTTTGTACTTCTCCTCATGCTCCTGCTGACGTTTTGCCTTCTCTTCGTCCGTTAGCACTTCCTTTTTCCGTGGCTCAGTCTTATTGATAATCTGCGGTTCACAATGTTACAAGAGCAATGTGGAATGTTAAATTGCACCCACCACTGCAACGCAGTGATTCTAGGGATGTTTTTACTATTATAAAAATGGCCACTAGATGGCGCAGAATCTTTCAAACGCATCTGAAAATGGGAAGGAGTTGTCGTCTCCTAAATGGAAAGCTATTTGTTAAATTTCATGAGAATCTGTCACGAATTAGAGGTGAACATGAAAAACAAAACTTGCCATTAGGAGGCACGGCATCTTTCGTTACGTTACATGTGTAATAGGAAAATTACAGTTGTAACACTTCCAAAGAATCTTGAAAGAGGGTTTAAGACATACAGCCATAGACACAAAAACGGGGCACAAGAGTAGTTGAACCCATTTGAAAATGTGTTAGTTGTGCTCTTGTCAGTTGGAATACATCTGCCATTTTTCAATGATCTGTGGTCAGCTCAATAGAAACACATCTGCCAAATTTCAGCCTTGGACGTAAAAAACAAAATACCAGAGTACTCAAACCCATTTGAAAACGAATGTCAGCTGCGGTCTCTTCATTAGGAACACATCTGCCAACTATAATAACGATTCTTAAAGAGATTTGGCAGATAGAAAGGTGGATGCCAAAAACTGACTCAAAAATTTTTTAAAAAAGCCAATTGGTGGCATAGAATTGCCAAAGCCGTCCAATAATGAAAAGGTGTCATCATCTCCTTAATTTCATGAAAATCCATCCAAGAACTCCAAAGATACAGAGGTAACCGTAAAAAACAAAAATTGCCACTAGAGGACACAGCGATGATTGGATCGGTGCAAAATTCGTTGTTATCCATTGTTAGCTTCATAGGAACATATTTTCCAAATCTCATTAAGATCCTACGAGGGGTTCAGGAGACGCAACAGCGTATGACCGATGCCAGTCACAGTATGCACAAAGATAATGGCAATATGCACCAGCCAAAACATAAAAATGTGGGCATATAAAACTACGTTACCAAATCTATGAAAGTGGCAGAGTTGCCACAGTTTCGAGTTCTTAACTGTAGAACCAAATACTACTTGCTAACCTGAGCCCAATTACACATTTGGTATTGCAAATGTTAGATCTTCTAAATTCAGGTACCCATCTGGTACCTTCTATAAAATAATTGATTTTAGAGCCGTGACCCTGAAATTCCCAAATACAACCTAAAACATACCGGGTGTATTATCCTTGTGTTGTTTCATTTGTCCCCAATAATCTTAAGACATTGTTAGTTACAAGCAGCAAGATATTGGAGACTTTTTTACAGTTGGACATTTGTGAAATATATACACATATGTGTATGTGCCAATTCTGTTTTCATTCGTTGCCATCACACTCCCTTTACTATACGTTGTAATGTGACATCTCATCTACATGTCGTGATTTTCTACGTCTCAAAAATATGTACAAGGTAAAGTCTTTAAAGTCAACCAAGATGAAAGCAGACAGCAATTGCATCTAGCAATGACTACGTTTGGCAAAAATGCTTGTCCTAAAACTTAAAGCAAAGTTTAATAAGATAACTACTCACAGTTTTAGACTTCCCATCATGACAAATTGTGTCGATATTCAGAGGTGTTAACTGAAAAATAAAAAACAAATTAAACATCGTTGTAAGTCTGTTTGAAGAATCCATTCGCTTTTCAAGTATCGATTTACTATTACACAGAAGGGTCGCAAAAGCTCAATTTGCCTGTGATATGTTTGTTGCTCAATGCTTGTTGGTTCTGGGCTGAAAAATACTTCGGAACTTTTCTTCAAGACAAACACCAAACATACTCAGAAAAGCAACAAGTAAATTACAAGTCCCAATACAAAAAAGGTATGGTACTATGCTTAGCTGCACAAATGTGGTAGAATAGAAATGCCTTTTCCAACTTGCTCGCACCTCATGCAGCCGTGCACCTTGCTTTAGGAAGATTAAACAACAGCTAAGTTATTATTAAGTACTTTAATTTCTGTACAAATAATCAGGCCTTTTAGTGAAACTCAAACTGAAATTTTGATATTTCAAGCAACTTATTAGAATAAAGTGGAAACAAACTTGAGCTTTCTGTCAAAAAAGTTTTAGTTCAAGCCATTTACAGTCATAAAATCGTCTCAAGTCATTCCTCAGTCAAAATAGGGGCAATTTCTGGGCTTGAAAAGAGATGACGGTTTGTTATTTGTCCAAAACGCACTCATAAAATTTCGCGTGACTTGAAATTTGATGGGCCTGGTCTCAAGTAATAATAAACTATCATTACTTCACCAGTCCAGAGACCATGGAAAGTGACCTAAATTAAGGCTTGTTTTTTGACACAAAGCACAATTTTAATGCAATTTTGAGCACACCTCAAGGCTCTATCATTGAATAAGTTGAACTTCACTCAGATGAAATCATTATTCCATTCTAAATGATTTAGTTTTCCAACACCCACAAGAGCGGTGGTCTTGATAAAGATATTGACCACTTCAGCCACTCCTCTAGCTATTCCAATTTCCTCCCTTTTTCATTTTCTCTTATACTTTTGAACAAATTGGTATAGGGGGGCTTTTGTGCCATTTGTCTTCATACCTGAGGAGAGCCGTTCCTATTACTAAAACCTCAAAAGCTGTACCAGATTTTACAATGTTTTGTCAGTTTCTATATTGTCCCCGTTTATCGCATTTTACTTTTATCTCATTCCAATTAGCATTTTAAGACCTTAGATTACAGCTAGATACGGGCCAAAACTTGCCAAGAAACCAAATGCAAATTGGTATAGAACTCATCAGCATGACTTAATCAAAATATACCAAAGAAACTTATCTTGAGGTCTCAGTACAGCAGCATAACTAAAACTAAGACACTCACAACGAAACAGCACAAAAACATGTTAACAGTTCAACACTACAGCATTACAACTTTCTCTCCTTCAGTGTGACTCATAGCATTCAATTACGTTGCAGCAACTAATAAGAGTCTGGACTGTGTGAGGAAACCCTTTAGCACTGACTAATTGCTGTGCCTTTTGTTTGATAATTGCCCAAACACTGGCTCACACCTTACCCACAGGTTGTCCTTAAATGGATAATTGGTGTTAGGTAACTCCTTAGAAACCTGGTATATGTGGCTTGCATGACTACCTGGACCCATTTACAATGGGATAGATCAACTTCTTCCATCTTCAGCAGGGCTCCGTAATGTGGAAGACCACTGAATGAGAAAAAGTTATGTAATAGCTAATGAGATGTGAAGCACCTTTTCTTTCTGCTTCAACTCAGCTTCTTTTTTTCTCCAATGTTCTTCCTGTTTTTCCACCTCGCTCATCTCCAACTTCAGTTTCTCGACTTGATCAGTCATGTTTTGAGCCTATTTCGAATGGAATAAAATGAATCGTCAATGAAAAGTTTTCAAGCACTAGTGAGACAAACGCAAAAGGGTGAATAAGAAAGCCATCAAAACTACACTTATTTAGCACATCACTTTATTTCTAGCAATTTACACCGAGCTTTCTTCAGGTGAGGTAACAATAGTTGACAAATTCTCAAAATTTCTCAATAAACTCAAGTTCTTAAGAAAATCTTCCTTTGTTATTATCTTGGCTTCACAGACCAACTGTCAATAAACAACTTTTTGTATGAACTTGAGAACTGGAGACCATTAAGTCTTTACAAAACAGAAAAATAACAGCAATTTTAACAATCGTTTTTGTCTCAAACTGAAGATTCTTTATCTGAGAGACATCAGTAATGACATCCCAAAATGAAAGCAACAATGTTCACTTTTAACACTACATAACTCACAATGGGGAACTTGAGGGCCTACCCACACACATGCAGCCTGCATCTCACAAGCATCCCCATGCTGAAGACTACTGCTTTCTATTTTCAATCTATTCAAATGTTAAAAAGAGATACCTTTCTTTATTAGCATCGCTTTGTCATAACCAAATCGTCAATTATGCAAACGGTAATACTGAGACCATAAAATGTGCGAAATTTCAAAAGGGTTCTTCAAGCAAGCAAAAAATAATTGCAGGCGGTCAGGTACAGGATTTACCAAACGTGCACAGGCCGCACATGTGGGTCCATTACACTGATCACCTGGTATATAGTTAAAACCCATCAGTGTGTCCAGCGGGACTCAAACCCATGACTTTGAGTAGAGGAAGTGGACACTTATCCTACTACACCACCCTGCCACCTACTTCAAGCAACAAAGAAGCATTTGTTGTATATACAATCATTGCTGTATAATATTCTACCAGGTTTACTATCCAACAGGTAATTGTGACCAATTAGAACTAATCATTCCTACATGTACTCACAAAGGTATATAATAATGGTGACATAATTGTGCTTTTATGTCAAATTATTCATGTACAGTGTGATACAACTATAATCAGACAAAATACCCTGTAATGGTGGCTAATTCCCTTAGCAACAAAAGTGGCGGACTCATCAGTGGGACAAATCTTAATTACAAAATGGCGTTTCTACCATGACAACTTCTGGGTATATTCCTCGTCATTCCCCAGCATGACAGATGGCTATTTGTGACAAGGAAATCCACTAGAGTCCACCATCGTGATGCAAATTTCTCAGGCTTTTTCTCTGGACTCTGTTTTCTTTTGCTGTGCAGACAATACTTGTCTACTATTTAAAGTAATGAACACTTTAAACGAAAATAGAGTCTTACATCTGCTTCCCTCAACTTTTGCTTCACTTCCTGTGCCTTTGTGATGTTGCTATAAGAAACAAACGATGATAAAAGTTTAACGATGAAACGCAAAACATAAACTAAACGGCAAATATGGATATCAAACAATAAACAAAATACACAAAAACGAGTTTGAGTCTTATTGACAATCTACTCGACTAAATCACAGACGGCTATTCTGTAATGCCATCCGACCAATGGAAAACAGAATTAATCATGATGGGAAATCGCCGCAGTCGGCTTGATGTAATGTAACTTCACTTTTCCCATCCATCCATCAGAATTCATAAACCGTAACGTTGGCCCCACTGTACGTTCTCCTTCCCCATCATCGTCAGTGCGTGACCAGAGTGACTGGCTGGTCCATACTGACCATTTCTTGCATAGAGTGGCATGAAAATACCAAGAAATGAGATCATCCATATTACCGCCAATTGGAAAGGTGCAGTTGGAGAGAACATGTGAATAAGGATACTGTCAAATGAGCAGTCTACTGGAGTACACTATATGGTGGCTGCTCCCAAAGCGCTTCTGGTTGTTTACTTGTGTTACAAGCTACTTCACAGTCATTGCATAGTTCATCAGTCCATTCAAGTCCTCATCTTTGCATACTTACAAAGGAGTCATCACTAGAATAATATTTCTTTTATCATAGTTCGGCCAACTTAAACAGAGTGCATATTATTGGTTCGTACAAGTGTGTACAGTAATTAATTACCAATTCAGTTTTACTTCACCATACTTCTGACTGAAGATGAGACATGACCAGTTACAAACATTTGTACCACACCTGTACACAGGAGTACAGCAATTACGCACACTGTGAATGTTTGCAAGCTTGCACCAACTTACAAGACAACAATGCCATGTGTTTAACCAGTATTGTTTGATCAGAGGCAGTGAACTTTATTTTCAGAGAACAAAAATATTGAAACATACGTTTTCTTTTCCTCTTCTAGTTTCTGCTTTTCCACCTCATGTTCCCTCATCCTTTCTAGTCGAGCTTGGTGACGCCATCGGAAAAGACTTCCTGTGTCCACATTAGGATGCGTGTCATCTTCGTCGTCTGAGATCTGAGGATACACAACTTATTTAGTAAATACACACAATTCTGAACTTGTTAGGCTTTCTGGTTTTCAGTACATTTCCACTCTAAAGTTACCGCTAGCTCCCAACAATAATCATCAGATGGTAGGTAACTCATGAGGACTACCATCGCATCTTCAGAGGGCAACGCCGGTGTAACAACACTGGTTGATGCTGAGTAATACTCAAGCAGTCGAAGCACACGTAATTTTCAGGAGGCATAATTTCCACTAGCTATCTAACTAACTGTGTATGACTGAGCATCAAAACACAGTAGGCAAATGATGTGAGAAAAATTGAGGAACAAAGTTCTCTTTTTCAGTTTGCCACTGGTCTATTAACTTGAAGTCCTCTTGCAAGCAAACTGAAATCAAAAGCTTGCACACCTAACTGAGAGTATGTTTTCAAAACTCTGGCATTCAAATATGACACCAACCTGGTCTGTTACGGATGTTTAAAATAAGAAACGCAATCTGACAAATGTCATTTTCTTACATCACTCCTCCACATTTGTAACAAAGAAGCCAGGTGTAAATTTTCATATAGTATGCTCGAGACACCCGCACGTGACATTTGCTCAATTTTTGATCTGTGACATCTTTGGGAGACGACAACAACTTCACTGAACCAAAATGCCTTCAGTATTTTGGGTTCGCATGGTAGTAAAGTACTCAAAATTACTAACAAAGTGCAACCACCTCTGGTAATTTGCTGTGAACTTGGAGCAATTGTAGATCCAACAATTACTAAAAACAGAAACTGACTAACAGACACAGGCATCCTCAACTTCTGACCGTCTCCAACACACTATATAGAATACTACAAGCTATGACACTCCCGACTAGAAATTCCACGTGTGCTTCACTTCATTCGTCCATAGCAAACACAAAACTCTATAAATTTACACAACAGGAGTTCAACAAACCATGAGAAATTATTCTTTCTGCCTATACCAGTTAGTGTCCTGCTCCACCGAGTTTGCAACAAATTCGCTGTCAAAGAACAAAAAAAATTCTCAAAAAGTTGCTGCGAACTAGCAATATGCTTCACGCGGTCAATCAGGTAGGGCGGAATAATCTGATGAGTTACGAATCGATGACAATTGCCGGTTCATCACGAAAGGTTTCGTGACCTTCCGTGACAAACCGGCAATTTCCGTGTAGCATATTGCTGGTGCGCAGCGACTTTTTGGGAAGATTTTTGTGCTTTGACCGCAAATTTGTAGCGAACTCGGTGGAGCTGGACATTGTAAATGGTATTGGCAGAAAGAACAATTCTCATGGTTTGTTGAACCTCTGTTTTTTGAAAATTTATTGAGTTTTGTGTTTGCTATGGTCGGCTGAAGTGAAGCACCTGTGGAATTTCTAGTCCCGAGTGTCATAGCTTGTAGTATATATAGTGTATTGCGGATGATCAGAAGCTGAGGACGCCTGTGCTAACATATACCTCTCATTTTCATGGCACTCAAAGTTGACGCATTTGATCGTCCCACAAACATAACTGCAGGAATAACAGACTAACGCCATTCTTTTCGCATCCGTAATCAAATTAAAGTAACCAAGGAAGGGTGTGTTTTTAATGACAATAACGTTGCGCAAGACTTTCTTTAGTTCAATATTACCCAGATCAGCCTAGCATGGCATTCTGCTAACGACAAAATACGACAGACTTTCACATTCACACTTTTACCCCTTGGCACCAAGGCTAGATTCCATGCGTGTTCCTGGATATTCAGGAAAACGAGTGACTAAAACAATAGCCTTGAGATTGAAGTTATTGGTTGGTAATTAAAATCGCATAAAATTACCTCAATGTGATCCCATTTACTGTAGTCTATTCGTGACATTCTACGTTGTTTATCGTGCACTGCACAACACCCGGAAAAGATGAATGTAGGAACGCGGTTTTCAATACTCTGATCGCCAATTGGTCGAATCTCTGTTGGTCCCAGACAAAATCACGTATGGAATCTGGAATCCAAAATCAGTATCTAAAATGCCACGGCGGGACCGGAGACTTGGCGGTCAGGCAATCACTTCAGTTTCGAAGAAAGAGGGAGAAGAATAGGAAGTCATTCTTGTTGTAGGCCTACGTATATGAATACCTACGTGCACTCGGACCGTGTATTTCTTCCACTTTCTCAACGCAAAAAAATCTACTGACTCTGACTCGGACTCTAGGCATTGTCCATCCACTGCAGTAGCTCTCCGACAATGCCTTTCAATTTGTTTGTCTCTTGCCGCTCTCATCCACGTTGCGCCTCTCGTCATCACGATGTCATCTCTCCATCTGGCTTGGGACCGTCCTCTTGATCTCCGACTTTCCATTTCTGGGTTGCCACTCTGTGCATCTTTTTGTCCATTATTGTCCTGTGCTGTGTCGACGTGTCAGCCCCACCTCCATTTCAATTTCAGAATTGTCTTGATTATGTCCATAACTCCTGTTTGTTTCCTTATCTCTGTGTGTGGAATTCTGTCTAGTAGCTTTATTCCAAGCATTTTTCTCTCCATTGCTCTCTGTGTTGTTCTTCAAGTTAGCTTTTAGTTGGCAATTGTCCGTTTGTTAAGGTCCATGTTTGGCATCCATAGCCTGGGTGATTGTGGGGATGATGCACTGGTCAAATACTTTTCTTTTCAGGGATATGGGTATGTTCTTATCTTGAAATATTTCTCTGTTTTTTTCCAAAGCAACTCCATCCAGTTCTTATTCGGATTTGTATTTCATTGGTCATACGGTTTCCCATTTGTATAGTTTGTCCCAGTCATTTATTGTGTACACTCTTTCAATGATCTTGTTCTCCACCATTACTTGTCCATCTGTTTCAAAATTTGTCATGTACTTTGTCTTGTCCTTGTGTATCTTTAATGCCACATTGTTGCTTTCTTCATTTAGTATATTTAAATTTGTTTCTATTTGTATTATGTGTCTTCTGTGCACAAAGCAACATCATTTGCAAATCTTAGGTCTGTTAGATGTTCTCCGTCTAGGCTATGTTTACTCCCCTTTGAAGGTCTGAAAATTTGAAGATTTCTTCCATTGTCAGTGTAAACAGTTTAGGTGAAATTGGGTCTCCCTGTCTAACTCCTTTCTCCTGAATCTTTCACTGAGAGACGTGGTTGTCGATGTGTATTCTTGCGGTGGCATCTGTATATATATTTTGCAGCAGTTTTACACGTGTTTCATTTATGTTGATGTCTTTTAGGGCTTCAATGATGGCAAAGTGTTCAGTTGAATCAAAAGCATTTTCATAGTCTATGAAACCAACACACAGTGGCAGATTAAATTCGGTACATTTTTCAATAGTTTGTCCAAGGGCTTGCACATGGTCTGTTATTGAGTAACTCTTTCTAAACCCTGCTTGTTCTCGGGGTTGGTTCTCATCCAGTTGTTTCTCCATTCTATTTTGTAATAGCCTTGTGAAGAGTTTGTATGTATGAGCTAATAAGCTTATGGGTCTATAGTTCTTTATGTGACTTCGGTCTCCTTTTTTAAATAATATTATTTTTGCTTCTTTCCAGCATTCTGGGATGTTTTGGGTCCTTAGATTTACTTTGAATGCTTTTGTCAAGTATCTGATTGTTTCTTGTCCTCCTGCCGAAATTATATCGCTTGTAATATCATCATTTCTCGGTGCTTTTCTTTTCTTCATCCTTCTGCGGGTATGTTCTACTTCCTCCTCAGTGAAAGGTGGTGCTTGTTCTGTGTCTAGATTCCTTGTTCCCATCTTTTCTGGTGGATTCATCGTTTTCTCATGTAGAATTTTTTAGAAATCGGCACGTATTTTGAGTATTTCTTCTCTGTTGTTTGTTATTTCCCCGTTAGAGTTTCGAATTTTTGATATCTTCTACTGAACCTTAATAATTCTTGTACACAAACCGATTGCGCCGCTTTAATTTCCGTGCATCACCATTTTTAAAAACCCATGATTATTTTGGTTCGTTTTGTGGTGTAACCCTGTTTTTAATTGTTGTTTGTTGCTGTTGCGCGCGGCTCAGTACTCAGTAAGTGTTCCTGTAACTGCTCCCCTTTGACAAGCTTTGGAACAAACGAAATTCCTTGACCAATGGAAAAACAGCTCAACGCATTTAAACTTGAATGTTTATTTTGAGTTAAGAAATTTCAAGTAAAAATATGCTGATTGTTCTCAAAAGCTTTCAAAAGGTAACAATCCCCTTTTCTAAAAAGCCAAATCAATTACTGGTAATTTACCGGCGATTAAATAAAAGATGAAACTTGGTTCGTGATAATTTTCATAGTTTCATTATTTCCTTTGGACGTTTTCCGACTTCAGTTGTTCAATCCAATTAAAGTCAAAAGCATTCGTAGTATAAAACGTACTGTGTATTGTCGTTTTAAAAGCACTCGAACAAATATTTTGAAAAAGCACTGCTTCAACCCGCAACGCCGATAACAAGCCGACATTTGCATAACCAAGTTTACAAACCCGGGGAATAATTTCTGGTCCCAGTTGCTATAGTTAATCATTACTTCAAATTTTGTTTCCCATGCCTTCAATCTTATTTCTCTTAAAATTAATTTAAAAATTACGCCATGGTATCAACCGAGCGTTTTACTTTGCCACAGAACAAAGAAATTTAGTTATTCCATTGGTCATAGTTGAGGGTAAACAATTTTTAAGTGCAGTCGAGGACCAACCATTGTTCGGCGACACAATTTCATGCAAATCCAAAACTTCTGTCTATTCTTTTGTACTTTTCCACGAGATGTGTAAAGATTTAGCAACCTGGACGCAAGTGCATATCTGGACATAGATCTTGAGAGAGCGGTGAAATAGTTTTGTTTATTCTTTATTTATTTATTTATTATTCATGTATCGTGGCGGGAATCTGGAAATCAGTTTCTTTCCATTGTTCAAAGGTAAATTAAGTTTTTCATGACCACGCGCATGAACATTACAGTCTAAAATAATTTTTTCAACGTCTGTTCGATTTTGATTCCTAATGTCGAGTTACATTTCGGCGTTTTCCCGTTGCTCCCAACTTGTTCGATTCTATAGCCCAACAACAAGTCGGGAAGTTTACCCGGCCCCTATAGCCAATATCTTACACGACTGATTCTGACCATTCTGGCATTTATGGTTGGAGGGCCAGCCCTCTTTTATTCGATAATTGCTCTAATCTCCAACGTATCTACCCTGGCTGGGCTGTGGTGTTAAAAATAAAAATTAAGTTTATTTACAACATATTTGAACATAAACCTATAGCATTTCTGAAATCTTCGTCAAATGGTGATCATGTCTAGTTTTTGAATCGCCAAAATCGCCCAACTGCAACCGAAGTTACGACAATCTATTCTTTCCGAATACACCAATTCACTCTGAGTTTGACTGTGTTCACACGTGGTCTTTAAGAAGCCTGATAGATTAGTGGCCTGCATGTTATCATAATAGACAAAAGAGTGTGCTTGGCAGTTAGCAAAGAAGCTAGATGTTATCACAAGCTCAGAACCCCCTACGTCTGGTAAAGTCATTGAACGGGAAAACGCGGTCATGCTCGAGTTGTACCAGGCACAAACATACACGTATAGTGCATGACGAGATTAATCGAGGTCTCCCGACAGTAAATTGCAATCCTGTCGTTCAGTGATTTGAAATTTCTGTGCTCAGTAAAAATTTTATTACATCGATTCTCACAGGCAATCCTGTACGTAACTAGTCGATTTTCACCTAAAGTGTAACCTAGGATACCACATCTCAGGTGTACGAAAGGCTCTTACATTAATTACCGCGAACTTTTTTATCAGCTACTTTCTCGAATGAAACACACATACCTATTTCGTTTTATGCATAATTTTTCATCGTCAGTAAACTTAAGAATACTGTGATGTCAAGAAATCCTTTAGCTAAAGGACAGGCCTATTAAATTAATCTTATTTTTCAAAACAATCATTTGAATGAACCTTTGCCCAACTTTTCTGTCCTTACCTATCTTTTTCTTTCTTTACACAACTTGGGCAATTATTGAGAGGGGGTGGGTGCCAGAACGCTGACACTCAGAAGTTGCGACCATTCCGGTATGCATGAGCAAACGTTCCAGGACTTCAACATTCGAAACGTGTCTGCATATTGCTAAATAATAACTTTGAAAGTGAAGTTGGTAAAATCCATCTTGATGATAAAGGAAACCTTGTTGTCATCGAATTACTTATTGAAAATCGAGTCTCAATTACGTTAGCTAATATTTATGGTCTCAACAAGGATGACCCTGAATTTTTTAGAACCCTGCTTCAAGTAGTCTCTGACTACAATTCAGAGTTCATAATCATTTGCGGCGACTGGAATTTGGTTCAGGATTTCAATCTTGACTGTTTAGGATACAAACACCAAAACAATC
>NMRA01000080.1:215290-227079 GCA_002633005.1 Phoronis australis
ATATCTTATACGAATTTATCAATCTTTGTGAGATAGAGGATCCTTTGTACCAACCTTTGTGGTATAACCCCAAAATTTGTATAGACAGTAATCCAATTTTTGGAACGAGTGGTTTCAAAAGGGTATACGGTACGTATACGATTTAATTGACCCTGATAAGGGATATATTTATGATTATCATACTTTTTGTAAACGTTTTCAATTTTGTCCTTGTATTACTCATTTTTATGGAATTCGAAGTTCAATACTTCGTTCTTGGAATCATCTAAGAGACAAGAGTACTATAGTCACTCCACTTTTTCCAGAACATATTTTTCGAATCTCCTCTGAAAATAAAGGAACTGGGAAAATCTGTGAAGTATTTATTTCTAAATTATATGTAAAACCTGTCGCAAAATTGAAGTGGGAGAGAGAAATTAACTTATGTGATGAAACTCAATCTTGGAAAAAAATTCATTCTGTAATTTATCATTGTACTTCTCATGTCAGACTCAGAAGGTTTCAATTCCGTATCAACCACAGAATTATTGTTACAAATTCTTATTTAAAGAAAATAGGTGTTAGTGAATCGTCTTTATGTTCTTTCTGTGAGCAATATGAAGAAACAATTCTACATTTGTATTGGGAATGTTCACTTGTTCAGAAGTTTTGGGGATGTTTAAGAACATGGATGATAAATCAGTGCAATTTCCCTCTGCAGTTAAATATGTCTTCCGTCTTGTTTGGAGATCCAGCCTGTAGATTAGAAGCTGTAAATTTAATTCTTTGCTTAGCGAAATTCCATTTATATAGACAAATATTACAAAAGACTAAGCCCAATTTTCAGTCATTTTTACGTGAGGAATGTGATTACTACAACCTGGAAAAAATTATTTACAATGATAAATTGGATCTTGAGAGATTCCAGGCAAGGTGGTCTTTTTTGCCTAACTAGCTTTTATAGGGTCCGATAATGTTCGTAATTTGTTCGATGTACACTAAACTAGATGTCATATCGTCGCACAACTATGTACTGGTTGGTTGAGTTAATAAATATCATAATATAATGATAAGACCCATCAATCACAAGGCGAATAAATCATCCCAGGAAAGATGGAACATTTATTATTAAACCAATCCGGAACACTGAATTGCCGAAGCACAGATAGACAGTGACTAAAAGCCATGACCACACAATACACAACAAACGGTTTATGATAAGATACAGTAAAGCAATTTAGATCACACGCTTGAGATAAACCAATGACTATACCAACGGGCGGTAACGTTTTGTGTATAATTAAACAACAATCCACTGGCTTAAGCATAACTATAATAGAATTGCAGCAATTGACTACCAACATAAACCACTTCAAGCGAAACAACTGGCTTTCTTGAACTAAATAACCGATTTTTAACATAGCAAAATGTGGCCGAGACGGCAAAAAATAGGTCTACGAAAACAGTTTGGTACAGCATCCTGCAACGCAGTTGTTCATCGCTAGTTCATAAACGTATCTACCATGAAGAGCAGTCGATATCACAAACAGAAAAAATAAGTCAAATTAATTAAATTAAGTCAGCTTGGCTGAAGTCCGTAAGACGGAGACGGACGCAACGTCGCCAACCCAGTAGTGATTAGATTCCAGTATTTTTTTCTGTATTTTTATACCTCAACTGGATGTCTCATCGATATCCTTAATGGAAATTGAACAGCTTCGTTTTAGAAGCAATGCGTAGTTATGTTCACATTTTGAGTCCACAGAGAGACCCGCATACAGCATTCAATCTCAGAGGGTCTTGGGGACTCGGGTATTTATTTGGGGGTACCACTAGTCTGCTCACCCTAACCCGTCTTAAGATGTGTGAAAAAGTTGAACATATTCAACGCTCTGTTGGTCACTTACTAAAAATCCTATGCAGCGTCATCTTTAAAAAGTATTGTTGAACTGGTTCATGTTTCAGGGTGGATCTCTCAGTTTCCGTTATTTTAACACTACGAGTTCAGCGCCCTTACATTATAAAACCAAGGACCACTGACGTCATTATTCTTGAAGGAAAGATCGACTGTGGGTTTAACTCGATTTATTACAGAATGACGTTTGCGATTTCGCGGGCTTGTGGAACATTGAACTTGAGATGCCATAAGCAAGTTTGTGCAGATAAGAGAAAAGCTACTTACAATAACTTACAGACACAGCACGTTTCAGTTCAAGTTATTTACAACATCTGCGACTGACCTTTAGCACAAATGTAATGTGTACCATAGTTACAAAAGAACGCTGAGCAATTTTCCTTGACGGCAGTGACGTAAAAACCGAATTCTGCAAATTCATACTTAATTTATTTGGTTCACACCATAACCACGCAGTTCTCAATGTGTAGAACTTCTTACCAACACAAAGATGATATTCGCCTCACTTTGTAACATACAGAAATAACACACACGCATGTCTACAGTATCTTTCTCTATCATCAAACTATGATCAGTGCTGTAGTGGGGCATAGGCGCACGTAGGCGCAGCCAACCACCTTTTAGCATTTGAACGTAGCGCCTAAGTTGCGTTCAGTGCCGAAGGTGATACAGTGGGCTTTTGGGGCCCACTTACCTCTGAATTTACCACTACAGCACTGACTATGATTAGAGCAAAGTAATTTAGACATAGCTCATACGGCAAGCAACAAACAGGGTTTGATTACTAAGTCAAGTTTAAATGAGGAATATATTATGAGCTAAAAAGCATCTTTAATTCACAACTAAAAGTGAAATGAAATGACATTTCACAGACGATGCGAGTTCAATTGACTGGGGACCCTCAACTCATAGGTCGACAGTCTGTCCATAGAGTGGTAGATGATTATTGTGACCGGAAGGCTGCTTTATTGTGTGTGTACTTATTTGGGCATGATTAAATGTTACTTAGGTGCCAGTTGTAACTATTTGTTTCCAGAAATTAAAAATCACAACATTACACAATATCACCAAAGCTAACAAGATCAGCGTACACATTTTACATAGAATACAACAATATTTCAACTAATGTTTACACATGAAGTGTGCTCCTGAACTGCTAATAATTAAACCAAGTCTGGCATAAATACGGAAAATCTAGTGGTTAACTTATAAAAACAATATCTATACATCTAAGAATATACAGTGTGGTGAAAGAGAATTATAATAATAGTTTTTACAATGAAAGTTAACATGCACTGCCTGTTTGAAGATTCTAGTTTTTCTTACCAACCTCCTTGTACAATATTTTATCATTTGCACAATTCAGCATTAGGGTGCCTCTTGCACATACCGATGTGTCAATGGTTTGTATCCAACATATCTCAGCCGCAAATTCTGTAACAGTCAAGCTGTACACTCTACAGTTCTGTCCTTGCTGGTAATATTTATATCCAGCACTACTCTTTCATGGTGTGTAACAGACTACAAGAACAGGTAAAATAATGTTTACTAGGTACTCCAGTCTGTTACACCCCATAAAAAGAGATCAGTGCTCGAAATAAGGGCTTTTAACACATTTTACATGGATGTACATTTTATTATATTTCACTCTTCTAATTAAATCTTATCATCAGTAACTATGGCCTAACAATGTAATCAGTTAACAAGAGCAATGCGGAGCCTTGAAATGCACCCACCACTGCACTACTAAGCTTCTAGGGGTGTTTATCTGTATCATAAATTTATTAAATATCCTGCAAAGGCTTTGGGAGATACAGCCACATAGCATAACAGGGGGCACTGCGTTCGTTAGATCCGTCTGAATGAAAGTCGCCATTGTCATCTGTTGTCCATTTCATATAAATACACTTGCTAAAGTTAATAAAAATCCTGCAGAGGGTTTAGGAGATCATGCTTAGAGTGGTTTGGTCGACAGAGGGGCGGACACCAAAAAAGTACAAATGGCCACTAGGTGGCGCAAAATGCCTCGAATCCATCCGAAAACGAATAAACATCACCTCACTAATAGATGCCTATTTGTCAAATTTTATGAAAATCCGTTGAGGACCTCCAAAGATGCAGAGGTCATCGTGAAAAACTAAAATTGCCACTAGGGGACACACCAATAGTCGGATAAGAAAGACATTTGTCATCAGCTTCATAGGAACATATCTGCCAAATCTCATGAAGATGTTGTGAGGGGTTTAGGAGATACAACTGCGGACGCTGGATACCAGACAACGGACAGAGATGACAGCAACATGCACCCACACATAAATAAAAACTAAATACATTAAATCTATTACTATGCTGAGGCCAGTTTCCATACCATTTTTAATATCTTACCCGTAGTTCTTACTATAATGATGCCAGTTTCCATACCATATTTTCCAGTCCTGTGGAGACCTTGGGAGGACACAATTCTAGACCAAGTTATCTCTTTGAATCACAGACCTGTGGCTGAGCTACGAAGATTTCGGTGAGCGACCCCCAACAACTTGGTCATGAGACTTATGAATTTGACCTCAGAGCCAGCTCTTCCACAGAGCCAGCTCCTCCACAGAGACAGTTGGTTTATGTTATGAATGGTATACCAAGTCTTTCAACCAAAGGCTCGTGATATAGACTGTCCTCTCATGGTAAAAATGCACGCACTCTTCTAGTGATGGCCAGCCTACATATGGGACAGGTGTTCACCTTGCCTGAACAGGAGATACATGTGCACATGTGTCCACAAGGGACAAAGACTATGGCCACTTTTTCATCCATACATATCTTACAGATTTGCTGTTCCTTTAATTGCTCAATCTCTTCTTCAAGAGCCCTTGTGCTATCTGCAACATACAAATTTAACGCTACGTGATACGCTTACTGTAAGCCGAGGACACTGTGAACATCACAATAAAATTACAATGGGGTAAGATTTCTGACAAATATTACTGATATTTTTCATTTTGAAAGGCTAAAAACATTTAACATTGTATTGGCCCACCAAAATGTTTTGTTACTCCCATTCAAGTTACACTCAATTTCATTACAAAATATAAAGGGACAATTTACAATCATCGCCATTTTCACCAGAGTATACGGACCATTAACGCTACCTCTCCGCCCTTCACTCAAAAATGAATAAAAAATGTTAATATCTAACAGGCCAGTATTTAAGTACTGTATACGTGCAGCAGTGTCGGTGCTTGTGTGCACACTGATGTGGTGAAATTAATCATTTTCAAACAATTCTCTTCGAAGTGACACAGCGAGATGATAAGAATTGGATTCTATCTGTTCACATTTTTGTGACGTCAAAAAGTACACGAGCACCTTGCATAACTTTCTAAATTGTAGGTTGTAACCAGAGAGGCCATTTAATTATAGAAAATAATTCTTTAAAACGAGTCTCCGTGCCAACAAATGTGGCCGCTGGCAGACATACTTCTTTGTGGGTGTGCAAATTGTTGGATTTTCATCCAAGTTAGTGGCTCATCTATTCTTGACAACACATAGCAAAAATCAACTGGCTCATAGTTTTGCTGAAAACATGAACATGATATTTATTAAAGTTGTTTTTCATGAGAGATACACAATGCAGGTAACATAGTTCTTTATAATAGATCTTTTGGTTGGGTTTGAAAAAGCACAATCCTGATTGGACAAGAATTTGCCATCCATATTGCAAGCAAGCGATAAGATTTTTCAAACATGTTTTAATTCTTAGAAAATTCAATGACTTTAGATGTTCAAAAACAAGGGCTTGACGAATGTTTTGTGACAAGTATGGAGTTTTCACATCAGCCTACACCGAAAGTTTGGACTTTCACCAGTTTGTGTGACCTCAACCATCTCAAGCATATCCTTTGGGTCCCAATGTTCATGTTTTTGTTCCATTTCAGAGCCAATCCAGGCTGGAAGTGACCTTCATTCAGCCACTGCAAGTGGACTTCGCTTCAACTTTAGGTTTTGGCAAAGCCCTGAAGTCAGTGCATATGTTAAAAATCTTGAAGTTCAGAGGCATTTGTAAGTTTGCGCACAGTCAATGTCTTCAGGGAGAGTCAGGGGTGCAGCCCACCTCCAAAACATGTCACGAAAGCTCTCCCCATGCAAAAAAGAAACGCGCAACCTGAATATCAGCCAAACTCAAAGGCAATTTTTAGAGCAAGTGACCGAAAAACAACAGCTCATAGAAACTGGGTCACACAGAAACTGGGTCACATACTCCAGTCACACTAAAATGCATCTGTTGTAAGAATGCACGGGTGTCATAGTTCAGGTTCCATGTTAAGGGCATTTTTGACTGTGGATAGGCATTTTTAAAGAGTGGCAACAACATGTTTCAACACCGAGGAAAGCAGTTTCACAATAAGCAATACTTGCACCTGCTTCTGAGCAAAGGTACTACAATTTTGCATGAGCAATATTTCGGAGTGACTTTCGGGTTCTACCTGCGATTTTACAACTTGAAATCTTGACCAAAGCTTTGAAAATGTGGGCCAGGGCAATTTTTTACCTTAGAGCCTTGCTGTTATTCTTTGAATCTGAAGTCGAATTTTTACTATGCATAAATGGTTCTAAACATGTCATTCAGTTATATTTAAACACAAGTTTTGCAAGTTCAAAAATAGCAAATATGTACATGTAAAGAAAAACAACAAAATTAACCTTTGTGTGCAACTTCTGGTGTTCTCTGATCTGATGCTGTTGATGACGATGGAGTGGGTTCCCTGCTTTCAGAAACCTTTACTTGCGCCATGCTTTCATAATCAAATACGGCCTCCATCAAGTCAGCCGATCCGGTGAAGTCTTTCCCCTTCTTTAAATTGAACTCTATCACTTCTTTAACAAGCGACCACTCATAGCCCATGTCAAGAACGACTTTAACAATGTTTGAGTCTTTCTTGGCTGAAGCCAGAGCAGAAAAGTCTTGAGACTGGTTAGCAGCACTGGTAGACGGCTGAGGCTGCTGGAACAAACAGTTTAGAAAAGCTGTCAGTCAGCATACTTGCCAACACTGTCAAATGAAAAACCGAAGAATTGCAGTCACTTTGATAATCCCAATGAAAACACAGGACACCAGAAAATGAGGCAAGTAAAAATAACGCGCCTTTGCAGGGCACGAAAACGATTCCATACCCGTGTCTCATAATTACAGCTACAATCCCCTGAGCCCCACTCCCACTACAGCAAACACCAAACATACGAATTCCAGACACGTGCCCCTCAACATCTTACACATGCTGAGAGGTTCAAACTCCAAGCCCAAACCTCAGAGTGCGCGTGAGGAATATGTGCCGGGTTGCATGAAACAGTCCCAAGTTAAAACTGGGTTTTATAAGTTCCCTCTAGTAAATCTTCTGTGCATATGTACCTTTGTTCACGCACAAATATGTTTTTCTATCTCTATTTAAATCTTTACAATGAGCTCCATGTTATTCTCCACTGATAGAATCAGAAAGAGCCTTCGTTTTAAATAAAGCATGCTGCATTTCACCTGTTTAGCTGGGTAAACAATGTCATGAAAATTAGATTAGACCTTTTTACACCAATAAAATTAGTCTCATACTTATATTTGGTACCATGATGGGGGATTCTATTTCAGTCACCAACAAGAGCAATGAAACCTTAAGTGACTCAAGAAAATCGAAAATCTCTTCAATTTGGAATTCAACATTCACAATTCGACAAGGACAAAATGCAGCTCTAAATTAAAATAAAATAACCGCTTAGTCTTTAACTTACATGAATAAAGTTGTGAGAATTCTGTACAGAGTTTACTCTGGGTGTGTATCGAAGGTAAAAACTGACTAATAAAATAGCATTAGGAGGATTAATTGGTGTTTGCGCAAAAACATAAATGTTGTGAAAAGTAAGCCTGAGATGAACTGAGCTAAGTCCGTATTAGGGACTGTTTCAAGCAGTCTGTCACTGGTCCCCAGGACTGGAGTTTGGTCACCAGGCATGGCGCACTTTTGGTACATGTGAGGAGTTTATGGGCAAGGATCACAATGCTGTCAGCTTACCTGTGAAGTTGTCTTGCCCGTGGCTCTGTCAATAAAATGCTGTCCCTTCTGCTGTAGAACAAACCCACAGGAAGAAGAATGACGACCATGCTCAGTCCAGGGGTCATCTTCAACCAGCCAATCACGAAGACCAATATCACAGTAGAAGCAACGGACCTGATCTCCCTTACCTAAACATAAAAGAAACAGCAAAATTCTTTAACACCATCAACTTTAACAATGTGGAGCATTGAAATGCGCCCACGAATGCACTAAAAACGGTGTGCTTCTAGGGCTGATTATATGCATCATAAAAAGCTCTTTACCACATTTCATGAAAATCTGTCAAGGAACCCCAGAAAAACAGAAGAAAATGGAAAAAAAATGAAATCACTAGGGAGCACAGCATTCATCACATCCGTCTGAAAGTTGTTGGCTTTCGTTGTCAACTTCATATAAATACACTTTCTAATTTAAAAATAAAAGATCCTCCAGATGGCAAAGGAGATACAGCTATGGGCACAAAAAAAATGACACTAGGAAGTGCCACAGTAATCAAAGTCGGAAAATCATTGCCAACTGTCCTCTTCACATTATGAACACATAAGCCGATTTTCACAATCTTCCTAAGAGTTGTTTGGTTGACAGAGGGCGGAAGCCAAAAACAGACTACAAAACAGCAAAAATGGCCACTAGACGGCGCAAAATACATTGAATTCGTCCGAAAACAGGAAAATGTCATCGCTTTTTTTACACAAAACTATTTACCAAATTTCACGAAAAATCCATCCAGGAACTTTAGAGAAACAGAAAACAAATTGAAAAAAAAATTAACCTGCCACTAGACGGGCATTGTTCGTCTGAAAGTCATTGTCCTCCGTTGTCAACTTCATATAAATACATGTGCTAAATTTAATAAATGTCCTGCAGAGTGCACAGGAGATATAGTTATGGGCGAAAAAAAAACACTAGGAGGCACCACAGTAGTCGAAGTCGTTGCAAACTCATCGTCAACTGTCCTCTTCATAGTATTAACATACATGCCAATTTTCAAAATCATCCTTAGAGTGATTTGGTTGACAGAGAAGCGGACATCAAAAAACAGACTCGAATATAGTAAACACGGCCAGAAGATGGCGCAAAATGCCTCCAATCCATCAGAAAACAGAAGGATTGCATTATCTCATTAATAGATGCCTATGTGCCAAATTTCATGAAAATCGGTTGAGGACCTTTGAAGATGCAGAGGCCTTAAACGTAAAAAACTAAAATTTCCACTAGGGGATACAGCAGTATTCAGGTCGGTCCGAAACTCATCGCCCTCTGTCGTCAACCCCATGGTAACACACCTGCCCAATTTCAATACGATCCTACAAAGGGTTCAGGAGATACAGCCACGGACGCCCTGACAGAGATGTGGGCGCATAAAAATACAGTAGAATCTCACCAATTCAAGACACAATTTGGTTGACAGCCGATATATTTATTTTAATATCTACCATCACACAGAATTTTGACAACTCCAGGGCACTTGCAACCATGTAAGAAGGCTTTGAAAAATGAGAAGTTCAGGACAATTCTGTCAATTAATTTTGTCCGAAATTGGTAAGATTTTGCAGTAAGTACCATTTTATATAACACCTGTCCGGCCTAAAGGCTGGTATAAACCCACTTTATGTCGAAAGCATTCTCATTTAGACCACTTAGCCAGGTATGCAAGACTTCGTAAGAAATTGTCATGCACCACAAGTGAAACACGTGATCACAGCAGCTTTGCTCGTAGGATTCTTATGCCTACAGAACACAACCCTGGTCCCCATTCAGAGCTTGAAGCTTAGCTCAACAATCCCAGATCGCCAAAGGAAATCTGAGCTTGTCAAAAGTTACGTCGCAATAGTCGACCAAAAGAATATGTTGCGCTGCATGGTACTGCAGTTAGCCAATTTTAAAAGAGGCATTAAATTAAATGCTGATTCAATCACCTAGAAGCTCAGCAGAAAAAGACAACTTTAATAAAAGGTTCTTGTTTTGCGAAAAATATGCAAAATGAGACAGCGTATAATCATTTGGAACTATTTCATACACGTCATCCAAGACACTGAAAAGCACAAGAGCTTAACTACAGTCAATGAAGGTATAACAAAAATTCTTAATAAAGTAGGTCACAGGTCGCTACCTCTAAAAATGCCCAGCATCGGCTTTGTCAACTAAAACCAGCATAGCGAATCAGAGCAAAAATAATATGATGATTCCAGTAGAACAGCAACTTGACAAGGATTCTTTTAGGACTCTTATTATTTAAATTCCAGAGCACCCATGGAAATTTTTTGCTTCATCAGTTTTCCAAACACTACAAACATGGGACACTAACACAAAAACAATAGGTTCATTAAATAAACGTTTTGTTTTATTTACATTCTATGATGTGGTCCAACTGTCTAATTTTAAAATACTGAATTCTCTTAAGAATAACTAGATAACACCATAAAGTATACCTTCTCAGCAAATACTTTTGAAAGTGAAAAAGTCCCATGCATCTATGGAACTTCATTTTATGGCTGTCTTTGTAATCGATATTTAATCGTTTTAGGTTCTTAGATGCGAGACAAATTTCATCTGCAAATTTGGAAAGTAAAAATCAGATCTAAGGTTATTTTCATTGGCTGAAAAATTGTAATTTCATGGGTGTGACGGACGGACGTGACGGACGTACAAATTTTCCATAGGTCTACAGGCACAGGCACATGATTTCTGACTTATCTAATTACTCTCGGGATTTAAAATTTTGTTCAATAGTATTGAGAATCTGAAATAATTTTCATTCTTATTGAAAACTTTTGACATGACAAAACTTTCTAACACTTCTTTGTGACGGACGTACGGCACCATGATATGCAGGAGGTCGACGATGAGCTACTGGTCACAAGATAGTTTTTAGAAAGTTTAAGTTTCATGTGATTGCACAAATTTGATAATGAAGCAAAATACCCATAATTACCTTATTTATGACAAAAATTAGAAACACGTAAAAATTGGAATAATTTTTTAGGGTCAAGTGACTTCCAAAATGGGTTTGTTTAGGAAAAAATCGAAAGCAAGGGAATTCAAATATGAGCCCTGAAACTCGAGACTGAGCTTTCAGATGACACCAGAAACGTTAATCTAGTCAGTTTTAATTTTTTGTTTCAAGGTTGACCACAAAATGACTCACCTTGAAACTGGTCTAAAGCAATAGCAAGCAATCAGGTCTAACCAAGCCCATAAATTGCTACAGATGAGTAAGAATCAAGTTCCAAAACAATAAATGCCCCACATTTAAAGTTATTTTTAATACATGCCGATTGGTTGAAGCAGCTATTAATAATTATTTCCTTTTTCAAAGTCTGAAATAGCAATTACAATGACCAAACACAGGAAAACAAACTGTTACCGTAATTCCACAATTATTTCGCACAAACATACGGTAAAGTCGCGTGATTTTCGGACACTGAAAATTAATTCCAATAGAAAAAATTCATTCTTGGACGAATCTCGCGAAATATCATTTTGTGGTGTCCGAATTTGGCGGACCTCCAAATTTGGGTTTCCGCTAGTGTCCGAAATTCGTGGGTGTACATTATTTCGATGAGCGGTCGTAGTATCAACAATGCTGGCTTGGTCATTTGATAGCAGTATAATTGCAGGTAAAGGAGATTCAAATAATCTGAGGGATTAATTTTTGAAAATCTGGCTTTCCCAATAAGAAATGTGCGTCGTCGA
This sequence comes from Phoronis australis, assembly GCA_002633005.1. Classification (NCBI taxonomy): domain Eukaryota; kingdom Metazoa; phylum Phoronida; family Phoronidae; genus Phoronis; species Phoronis australis. Next base: position 226,976 of record NMRA01000080.1, read on the forward strand.
CGCACAAAGACCGTTCCCAACAAGTGTTGGTTCTTCTCTTCAAAGATGTGCTTTCTCAATATGAAATATTCGGCTTGCATTGCCGATGCTCAAAAACCGTTCTC
>NMRA01000080.1:227519-252231 GCA_002633005.1 Phoronis australis
AAAAAAAAAAAACGTTACCACCATCAGTAGCATGCATCTGCGTCCTTTCAGCTCGCCCGTCCACTCCCAACCCACACATTTTTGGCTGCAGAGCGGTAGTATTTGTCGCCGCGCTTAACAATAACACGAGACGCCATTGAAAATCTCCCACCACGCTGTCCCAGATGCCCCGGCAATGTTGACAATTTACGTTCCTCCGAGACATAAAGAGCAACTTCCGCTTTTCGAGGTGAACGTCGTCTGCAACGCCGCGGTAAGAAAGGAATTTGCTGCGGAAATTTTATATCAAATCCGATTTTTTACGCGGAAATATTATAAAAAAAGCGGAAAGCACATTTGAAAAAAGCGGAAATCCGCGTTTCCGCGGAAAATTCCAAGCCCTGCACTAGGTGGCACACCGATAGTCGGATCCGTCCGAAAGTTCGCACATGCCGTCCCATTCATGAATGGAACATATGTGCCAAATTTCATGAACGTATGTCAAACAGTTTTGGAGATAAAGCAGTGGATGCCGGACGCCGGACGGATGCCACATATAAATATGTGGGCGCATAAAAATACTGTAAATTAAAAACTAAAGGTGCTTTAAACAGAATGTGAATGCAGATGGCTCACATGTTATCAGAACCTGAGCAGTCCAGCAGTGCATTCGTGTAGGGAAATGCACAACTAAAAGAATAAGCTTACTTACCTGCATAGAACAAACCACACTCGGCCAGTCTTTCAGGACTCTGGTTGTTACTTGGGGGCCATTGGGCATAAGTGGCTAGACGAGCCTGGACACTTGCGTACTGTGTGTGTCTGGGCCCACTTCGGCTAGCAGATGGTGCACTCGGTATTCTAGAAGGATCCAGTCGAACATTGCCACAAAAATCGGGCTGTAGCACAAACTCGCACTGGGGAGAGTGTCGCTTGTGCTCACTCATTCCCTGATCTCCCCTCGACCAGTCGCGCAGAATGAGCTGACACCAAGGACAAAATACACGATCCTCATCTCCAAGGTAATAAAACCCTGAGTTTGCTATTTCCTCAGCTTCTATTTGGTGCTGTTTTGGCCATATACAAGTCCCATTGGAATAGAAACTTTTGAGACGTTCCCTTTCAGACTTATACTTGTTGGTATCACCAATTGTTGGTTGTGCAGGAATTCCTTGTCTGGGCGGAAAGAAAACATTGTGCTGCACTGGCGGCTCAGGGAACCATATCGACATGGCAAACAACTTATTTGTGCACCTCAATTTAAAAAAATTACAGTATTTCCAACTCAGAAACAATATATTGCATGAGCTGTCCTATGCAACCAATGCATTCATAGTATCATCACTGGCAATGTAAGTTTTTAGTTTCAGTGTCTGTAGTGAACAGCAATTCTCATCAAGAGACACCTGAAAAGGAAATAAAATGCAGTTCGTGAATTATGAATTATGGGCTCGTTCCTGGAAAACTCACTTACTTACGACAAATCATAAACTTGCATCACTTTTAAGATAAAATTTACAACAGTTTTGCGTCCGTTGTAGAGGAGGCGGTGTGGCCTAGTGTGATAGATGCCCGCTTTCTTTACTCGAGGTCGTGGGTTCCAGTCCACTAGGTCACACTGCTAAGCCCTTGTATCAGATTTCTATAGCTTCTCACCTCAGTTTTAACTACATATCAACAAAGCATAAAAAATGGTTCCAGGTGACCAGTAGAATGAGCAGCCTGCACACGTCTGATACTGCCTGCAATTATTTTATATTTTTAATACCATTCCAAGAAGGTGGTCTTTAGTTTGGCTACGTTTTTTACTTCATAAGATAAGTCTTACGTTTTACGTAACTTACCGGATGAGGAGGTAGAGACAAATCTGAGACTTAAGTCAGAAACCAACTAAGTTGGTTTTTTGAAACGGAACCCAGAACATGAGTGATTCTATTCAAGGCTCGATCTGGTTCACACAGGCACACAGTTAAAGGCTTTACAGATTACAGAAACCATTTTAAAGTATCGGTATTTTCACGTGTCCACACAAAATGTACACCTCCGCTAGATTCAACAGATACTATGAGCCTGGTTGATGTTATTTCCAGCACTTTATCCAGGATTTCAAAAGTAAGGGTGTCCAAAATGGGGTTCCCAATATTGCAGGGCGTCCATGATTCCAACAACGCATAACCCCCACCTCCACGACCGATCACCAGTAACACCCCCTCCACACACACACAGTGAGGTTTTTTAAAAAAAAAATGCGTAGACCAAGGCTTTTATATCTAAGTTTACAAAACAACCCTTTGTAGTGAGCTTTCTTACCCCCAAAAAATTGCATAGACCAACACTTTTACATTTACAGGGCTTGGAATGACCAATGACAAAAAACGCGGAAACTTTGAAACTTTTACAGACCAAATCTTGCCCGATAACCAGCCTTGAAATGGTCAGTGTGAACCTTTCCCCGACAAAAAATCGGGAGGACTAAAAAAAAAAAACGTTACCACCATCAGTAGCATGCATCTGCGTCCTTTCAGCTCGCCCATCCACTCCCAACCCACACATTTTTGGCTGCAGAGCGGTAGTATTTGTCGCCGTGCTTAACAATAACACGAGACGCCATTGAAAATCTCCCACCACGCTGTCCCAGATGCCCCGGCAATGTTGACAATTTATGTTCCTCCGAAACATAAAGAGCAACTTCCGCTTTTCGAGGTGAACGTCGTCTGCAACGCCGCGGTAAGAAAGGAATTTGCCGCAGAAATTTTACATCAAATCCGATTTTTTTACGCGGAAATATTATAAAAAAAGCGGAAAGCACATTTGAAAAAAGCGGAAATCCGCGTTTCCGCGGAAAATTCCAAGCCCTGCATTTAAATTTATGAAAACAGCCAAGCAGCTTACCAAACAAATATTAGAGATATTAGTTGAACGATGAGACAGTGCACTATGTTTTTTGTGATCTCGAGTCAAATTGATGTTATGAAGTTTGTCATATCACCTTACCTAGCTTTAATATTCTGTATAATTAGAGCTGCAGTTGCAAAAAAAGCAAGAAGAATGCACATATGTGTGGTTTATATTTTGGCAACAGGTGTCACATTGAAAAGCATGAAACGGGCGCAAACTCAAAAATTTTAAATGGGCATATTCTTGTGGCACAATATAGTTTTAAAATAATGACATTTATTTTGCTTTTGATGTTTTTTAAAAAAGATGAAAATCGTGAAATTACAGCTCTGAAACACCAGTTTGGAGTTACACCCCCTACATAAAGTAATGAATTATGGAAATAAGGCCACTGGGAGCATAGCCAGCAGTGGGAGAAACTCTGACAACCAGTCATGTGCTAATGCTTGAAAGGTGTTGGATACTCAATACTTTCAACCTAGTTTGAACATGGCAACATTTTCCATTACATTGTATATAGGCTGGAGGCCTGTATTTTTTCCTGCTTTGAAAAGCACTGTGATCTCACTTCTCCCTGCAGCTATGTACCTGGGCTTTTAAGTAATCATTACAATATGTGTCCAAACTTGAAAGGTTCTGATTAACATTGGGCGTCCTTGCCAGGGAGTCCAGAATAGTGCCATGGATGCCTATGACATACTCTGCATAAAGGCCTGGTATCCTACCAAAGCTCAATGATATCAAACAGTTCTACTGATGTACTACAAATTTTTATGCAGCAGCAATGAATTTCTAGAGGTCCAAGGACTATTACAAGGAAAATGGTTTACAACTTAGGAATGACACCCTCGAAACAAGAACAGAATTTTAACAGAGATGCCTGACAAATCCAGTCACTCCTCACAGCCAATACTGAGAGCCAGACACAACACATGTGACCTCATTGGCCTTTTTGTCTACATACAATGTACCTATTGATGATCTAGTGTCAACATTTGCTCCCAGTGAAACCACAGTTTCATATCATAGTAAAGCAGTGTTTAGTTTCTCCCACAGGTTTTAAGAAGCCTCCTCACTAATGGACTGGATTTGCAACAACAAAACAAACTCAAGATTTCAGGTGTGGGTAAAGGGTTGAAACGTTACTACAGTTACTATAATTTCCAAAACCAAAGATGACGACAACTCTTGTCATTGAAAATCGTCAAGATTCTTAAGCAAAATTTAACATTAATCTTACGTTAATTTTGTCTAGTTATCTTCTTTTTTCACATAACTTCAACTGTACAATATCAGACAATTTTTTACCTTAATTCACCATCTTCTTTGAAAATCACTGCATAGTAGAAAACAGTTAAGAATCAACACCCAGTTCAATTGAGAAATTTCCACCTTCTAAATTAGAAACCATAACTGTGAAACCTTAGGAAATTTTCCACTCTCAAATGTCATATTCACAACATCTCGTATAGCACTGCTTTTTTCACCATTCATAAACTCTTCCCTGCTATCTGGCACTACTGTGGTAAGAACAACCAGGTTACCACTTCATTGTTACCTTCCACTTCACAATGAGTGAATTTCGGCCAAATAATTACAAGAGCATCACAGCCTAGAAATAATTTACATAAACTTTCTCAATAACTAGCATTCGCGTACTAGCGTAAAGTCAGATATTCAAATAATTTTTAATACGTTACAATATACTAATTTTAAATTCTTTTTTAGTTGAAACCTTCACTCATTTGTAGCTTTGTGCCTCACATGATGGACATTCTACACTGTTCTGTGCCTTCCTTGGTTTATTTCATGTGCCCAAATTTTATTTACTTTTGAATATGATTTACTGTATGTTTTATACTTTTTATGTAAGCTATGCCAAAAATGAATTCTGGGCTAATCTATACATGGATCCACTGGGGTTATCAAACAGTTATCTTCTATGCTAGGAGCATAAACCATTTGTTAATAAGGTGTGTTTAGTTACACAGTCTAACTTAGACAGTACCACTGTCCATACTTAGCAGTAGAGACGGTGGCACTTTCATAGGGTGCTCATACGCCAGAGGCAAATAATGCCTCACACTCACTGAATCATTAGTTGTGTTGTTGTAAGTACTTTTTCCGCTTAGAGGTACAACTTAGGAGGCCGTCAATGTCTTTAATTCCTTCCACATCCCGTAATCCAACTTTTTTCAAGTAGTCCTTCATAACACTGTCTAAATCAACAACTGGCCACTTTGTACGTGTACTGCTTGCGCCAGGAGATATGACATCATATCCCCTGATGCGACTTTTGACTTGTCACTGCTTCATGTTTGTATTTTGTCATGGCTAACGTTTTAAGTTTTGAGAGATAAGTTTCACATAGTGCTTTCACCAAGCTTATTGAGTAAGGTGGTCCTAGCACAGGCACCTTTAATTAGCTGCTCGTGTATAAATACATGGTAATAGTCGGATAGGTGGGTCCTTGATTTAAAATTGATTTGAGAAACAGTAACCACCACTGAATAACGGGGATTATTCGAGGGAAGTACCTGGTTTTCATATTAGGCACCCATGTACGCAACNGCTCGAAGAAAAAGTTTCATAACGGGAGTATTTGTTCGAGTTGGAAGGGATTAAACACATCGACAACCTCCTAAGGTGTTCCTCTATGCGCAAAAGGTATTTGTAACAACGTGACTTTGATGGTTTAGTCGGTGCGAGGCATAATTCGCCGAAAAGCTTCCGGCGTACAGAGCGCCTATAGCCTCTACATCGCCTCTGCTTCGGGCCAACAGAGGCGATGGTCATTGCCTACCTAAAGGTTAGAATCAAGTCTGTGAAACATCACTTTTGGCTTGGAATATACTAGTGAAATTACTCCCAGATTTTGGGTATTGCATGGGAGAACACACGGGATTTTCCCTAAAAATTCCCCTCTCAGTAAAAGACAGAAGGCACAAAACAGGTGAGCAAGGACCCTCTAGAAATATCACAAAAGAACTTGATGGAAGACAACTGGTATAAGTGAAAGACCTCGAAAATGTGTACTTACGCTACATAGCCAGAAAGGTCACGAGCTATATCGAGTGGAGTAGGCCTAGACAGTGAGCACCGTTTCTAGATGACTCAGGTGGTCACTGTCTAGCCCGCTATCCCGGACTGGTACCAATTCAAGGAGTATACACTCCTAGTACTGTACAAAATGCCTGCGTCATCATATGTCATGGGAAATCCACCTTCCAACACTCAACAGTCACCCTGTTCTGGGGACTCTGGTGTGGATTTTTTGAATTAATTAAAAGTACCTGGGGCGTAAGCACGAACTAGAGTCAAAAGATGCTCCTCCACTCATTGGAATTAGGTATATGAACAAACAAAATACAAAACCTGAGCAACCGCCTTTTACTTTAGCAACCATAGCATAGTAGCTCTCAAGATGGCGCTGATCTGCCCAATAAACCACCTCGCTGGTTCCCTGCGTGCCGCTAGAGGGTATCCAGCTGACTCGGTACTCAGGGAACCACCGAGAGGTGGCGTTGAAAAAAAGATGTCTGCGCACTCGAACTTCGGAAATGTAACATGTATCATTGAGGATTCAGAAACTATAGTGTGTAATGGAACACTATACAAAATACCAGAGGCGAAACTCACTTACTTGGATACACTATTCTGGGTTTATCTTGGTATTTACGTTGCTTTGGTTCTTGTAGCAGGTAAGCCTCGGTGCTTGTTTAGCACTTACAGTCGAGTGACGACAAATTGTCCTAATTTTCGGACGTTTTGGCACATTTTGCATTATGCATTATATTTAATTGAAAATACCACTGATTGTTGTAAATTCTTTGCTGAAATAAAGAGTTACCTTTACGGAATTGTTCTGTTACTATATCTAGTCACCGAAAGCCACATTTATGTTCTGACTGATCTTTAAAAAACAACTAGCAAACCTTCGGAGAACCTAAATATCGGACACCATGTTTCCCCCTTACGCCACACCCCGGAAAACTGACTAACCAAGTAATGGCCGCGGGCACCTTGTAGCCAAATTTCAGCCCAAGTGTTTTGACATATATGCTACTAGAACACAGCTCTATTCGCAACAAAATTATCCATAAAAGGAAATCTGATGACAACGCCAAGTCATTTCGATGAATCAGTGCAGACGACTAAAGCACGTGCAAACTCAATGCAGTTTTAGTATCTCTTTGCCTTCTTGATATGACACCCGCACGTGCGCAGCTGGGATTTGACTTGAGTTTAAAGACAAATGAAAAAATGAAACGGTGACATATTGTCAGTTCAATGAGATGATTTCATTGTGAAAAAACATTTTGTTTTCAACTTTTATAACCGATTTATGTGACCGTCCATTTTAGGCTGACTTGGGGGTCTAAATTGTACCCTCTCTCGGTGAAATCAAAATGAGGCAACGCTGCAAAAAACGAGACGGTGCCGGACATTGAATGCATTTCAGCGGAACAAAAATTGGTGTCATTTAATTCTCAGATTGTGCTTCAAGTAAGATTTTATGAAATGTCCGATATTTAAGGTCTGTCTGATAATTAGGTACATTATGTGTATCAATATCGTTGTTGTCCGTGAACTTGGAATCCTGCTTAATCTCAAGATTTAAAGCAGAAGGGAGTGTTGCGTTAACTTCGAATTTAGTAAGTGCATTTATATGATGATGACGTCAGACGACAAAACCTTTCGCACAGATGTGACTACTGGTATGCCACCTAGTGGAAATTTTATTTTTTTACGTTTACCTCTCTATCTTCAAATGTCCTCAACGTATTTTCATAAAATTTGGTGTACAAGCTTCTGTTAGTGAGGTGACGCTGTCTTTCTGTTTTCAGGTGGATTTGACCTAGTTTGCGCCATCTAGTGGCCATATTTACTGTTTTTGAGTTTGTTTTTGGCGTCCACCCCTCTATCAACCAAACCACTTTCAGGATATATAGTAAATATATAGATGCTGATGTTGGCCAGTAGTGAAAGAAAAATCAGGAACCCCAACTGGGAATCGAACCACAGGTCTCTAGATTGCCGGTCTAGTGCTCTCACCACTGAGTTACTGAGGACCAGATATCTGTTCAGTTACTGTTTACAGCCAACTGTTAAGTCATACATACGCTTTCTGGGCTTTTCCAGTTAAAACACTTTGCAACAAAATCAGCCATTTCTCTTTAGGCCACTCAACTGACACGGCAACTTTCTCAAAACACTGAAAATACTGGTCAACGTCCTTCTACAGTGTTTAGTTACATCAAAACTGCCCTTCAATTTTTATTTTTCTTACTCAAACTTTGCCTTCTTCATTTCCCTTTGCAATAATATTTTTTCTCTCTCAAGCGCTAACTGTTGTTGCTGTAACTCTAACTTACTCTCAAACTTCAACTTCTCAAATGACAGTTGTAATCTAATCTTCTCAATCTCTGTCTCACTCTGAACCCCTACAGTGGGTGATATTTGATCAAGAACATCACCAGTTAACAAATCCTCGTCTATAAAATGTTGACAAATTATTCTCAGGATTTCACTTTTGCACATAGCTGTCTTTGTAGCAAGACCTATTTTGTTACCAATCGCTAACAAATCTGACTTTTTGAGTTTTGATAAACAAACAAAAGTAGGATTTGCATAAAATGCTAACAAGAAGTTGTCAACATCCATTGTAACACCCAGTGGACAGTCACAATCAACAAGAGACCAGTATCTGCAGGCCTAGTCAGTTACGTCACAATTCGACTTCAATACCAGCCAATTCAGTAAGACAATGCTGAATACACTTGCTATTGAATACGTCAAAACTTGCACTTGGCAAAAGAGGGTCGCTACTAACAGACTGAAACCAAATTATCAACAGAATGAATTATACTCAGAACTCCAACAGTCTGTACTAAACTCTTAACCTTAACAGTCTGAACAAACTCAACTCATAACTATTTCCACTGTCTAAATTTTTCTACGGTACTATCTCCTGGCTTGGCCCCCAATTTATATGTTACGGTAATATAAACAAAAAGAACCACTTTTCAGTTGTTCTGATCTAAATTAATATCTATTTACATATTTACAAACATGATAACAAGTTACGCGAATCTTGGGACGAAGACAGGGTCGAACATCAGAAACAACAGTCCAAAACTTCAGTCTTCATCACCAAGGCGTCCTCATGCGTTCCATTTGACTCCACCAGTCCACCAAAATAATAACAGTCGAGTTCCATACACAAGACGCTGCTGTCCGCGCCGTAGCAAAGGCTCACCACATAAACAAATAACACTCAGTATTTAGAAAGTATATAAACAAAACATAAGAAAGTCCAGTCTCAGTGTTCAGATAATTCGTGACACGTCTGCTCACCATCGGCAACCAACTAGAAATCCGATAAAACTCAAAACTGACCCCTAGCGGGAATACCTAACATACCTAACAGTTTGCTCACCCTAGCACTGGTCAGATAAAACGGTACCTGATTTTAACCACACAATGACTGATGAAACTGGTTCTCAAAATCAGGGACAGTTCCACTGAGTGGAATTAAATATTCATTTTAGTCAATCGGGTGATTTGTTTCGAACAATGTAAAGGTTTTTTCTAATTATTGACCCATCAGTCATCCATTTTCCCATGCGTTACATTGAAGGAGAAATTACTGAATGTTTGATGAATCAACAGTGGCCTCATATATTATGGGATATGCAAAAACGAAAATAATGTTTCCATGTATACTCCGCTACACAAATCTGTATCTATATATTTACACAAACCTGTGAAAAATTCAGTTCCATGCACCCGTCGCCGCCCGTTTCCCTGTTGCTGGAGAGATGTGGATATTAGAAAGCACTCGCTGTCATTGACTATAATTGGGAGCCATCTACCATCTGCGGAATTTGGGGTGCACACCTCGCTGGTATGTCACTGCACTGGGGCGTGGCGCAACAGCATCTGCACACTTATTTCACCTTTGGGTTGTTGGCTTGCCCAGGTTGACTTATGAGGTTCGCGTTTGTTCAGCAACTCTGCCCTCTCTAGAAAATATACCTGTAGTGATGCCAACAACAATGGCTGATAAACGGTGCTTTTCTCAGAACTTAGAAAAATGTTCAAAGGCCGGGCGGCATTTCTGAAACTGGTAACAATGTCTGATAAACAGTGCTTTTCTTGGGGCTCGTAGAGGCCAGCACAGGGACTGACTGTGCTGTGGACTGCGTGCATTGCGACGCGACTATGAAGGAACTTGCCACGCGTACTGGCCAGCTTGGCGACAGGTAACATTTGGGTTGTTACCCCCTGCCTGCAGCCCTGCCTTTTCTGGAACTGAAAGGTGCTTCTAAATCTGGTAACAATGGCTGATAAATGGTACTTTTCTTTGGATTTTGAAAACTTTTTGAAATTAGCAGAGGTCAGCGCAAGGACTGACCTGGCTGTGGAATGTATCGCGAGGCAACCACACGGGAGCTTGCCATTGGGTATTGAGAAAATCCTGTCAAGCATACAGCCCGAAGTTGAACCTGAATAGGCGCCAGCTGGCTAGTGCATGGCAATCTCTCACAAGGTCGGGAGATGTTAGAATTTCGATTTATATTTAATGACTATTTGAATGCAAGGAAAGAGAAATGGTGCAATTTAGTTTCTTCTGGAATGTTCTAGAAATGCGATACACAGGCATTTGGCCACTCTTGCCAACATGACACACAAGTGAGAAGATTCGCTATAATTAGTGTTTGCGTAAAATGAAAGAGTCAGGTTCAACTTTTTTTGAAGTGGTCATAGCCCGCCTTCCGTCACAAAAACATCTTTTGATTTAGACCACTTGCAGTTATGACAGACAATGATCTCAAATAGATCCTTAGTCAAACTGGAGGTGATTTCAGGACTTCAAAGAACTATCAGTTTGTTACTTCTTCACAACTTAAGTTTTATAACTTTAAATGGCTCAAATCAAAATTGGTATTTACAATAAGCACAGGTTTTATTATGCTGCCTTAAATTATAATAACCTTTTTAAATTTACAGGATTGATGTCTGGTCTGACTATGGGACTTCTTTCCTTAGACATTCTCAGCCTCCAAGTTCTCAAGGAGGGTGGCGATAACCGACAAAAGAAACACGCAGGCAAAATCCTGCCCATCGTCAAGCGCCACCACCTTCTTCTGGTCACTCTGCTATTGGCTAACGCTGCCGCTGTGGAATCGATGCCACTGTTTCTGGATAAAATCTCTGACCCAATTACAGCTATTTGTGTGTCAGTGACTGCCGTGTTGTTATTTGGAGAGTAGGTTTTTGATTTCTTGATTTAGAACACATGTAGCAGAAAATTTGTACATCTGATGAAATAGGTGTTTTCTTGTATCAAGTCACCTTTGTTAGTAAATAGCCATTTTATCCCTGGTTTGTGTTTCCTGTTGTTATCCTGTTATTTATACTTGATTGTTGATTTGATTTTATACTGTATTGTGCACAACCCTGTGATATTGGAAGCAAATTTGTCTGCATAGAGTTTTCAAAAGAAAAAGTTGACAAATTGCTGTCTCGTCTATAAGTAGCGAAATTTCAAAGTAAAATTTCTCACCTATTCTACACGAAATTCATAAACTTTTTTGAAAGTACTCCATCTCAGTCAATTTTTGAAAGCAATGTATCTCAGCCATTTTCATTTGACGCTTATTAAGTATCTTTATTTTACAGGGTTCTTCCTCAAGCACTTTGCACTCGATTTGGCCTAGCTATCGGTGCAACTTGTGTTCCGTAAGTTACATTATTTTGTACTTGCATACCTTTACATTGTTATACCCTTGGGTGTAATTTCGCGTAGGCAGTTTTGATTAATCCTCTACCAACAGCCATCTCATATTATCGTGATGCCACATTTTTTGTGCAGTTGTTCAGTAGAGCTACTGAAGTCAACACCTACCAAATTTACTATTTTTGGCGATCCCTCAATGTGTATGAAAACATCCTGCTGAGCATGTGAATTGTATTCATGTATTACTTTCTGCAGCAACAAGGCATGAAGTGCAGGTATTGATTTGTTCATATTTCACCCGTGACTGTCAGTATTTTCCCTGAAGATGATGTAGTGTTAAGTTCATCATTGGTTGTTGTATAAAGTGCACATAAATATCAAATATGTTAGACTATGGATATTACGGCATTTGGGTTAAAAAAGGAGCACAGGCAGTCTGAAGTGTTTTGGGGTGTATAAGACGTGGACAGTTCTCTTGGTTGGGCCTGTTACACAATACACATTAGCTAAATGTCACGAGAACTCTGTTATCAATCGACATGTTCTTTGTGGAAGAGGTTTTCAAGTCTGCCTGTCTCTTTCTAAAAAAATGGACACACTTTTCCATTTTGCGCCACTCATTATATGTTGTAGGCATGAAATGGTGCCATCCAATAGCTTACTCCTTTGCCTATAATAACCTGGGCAAGACACTACCAGGTGCTTAGGGTTTCCTACGTCACTACCACACTCATGGCACATTTGGCTACCCATATGCTCAGCAATTTCTCTAACTTTCATATTGATTGTTTGACCCAAACCCATAATTGATTTATTGTATCTTGAAACTAGCTCTTCCCAATATGGGACTTTAACGCAGACTGTAAAATTCTTTTGCAGTCTAGTCTACATATTGATGGCCATCTTGTTCATTATTGCGTGGCCTATTTCCAAACTACTGGACGTCTTGCTGGGTAAAGATCACACCACATTCTTTCGTCGTGCTGAACTCAAGGCCTTGGTGGACCTTCATGGACCGCAGGAAACACCAGACAGCGAACACCCAGACAACAATGAAGAAAAACTGACAGTTGATGAAGTTCTGATTATAAAGGTTTGACTTTGTCGTACGGGTTCTGTCGCACCAAGGCAGGTCTCGTTGCCATCTAGAAAATGGGGCAAGTCAAGTGAGAATCCACCAATCACAAACTCCGATGAGGTCAGAGCTCGAAATAAGCAAGCAAATGCATGAAAATACAATGGAAAAAGTAAAATATGAGTTAAAAGTTTGCCGCACTCGTGTGGGCGCCGAGTTGACATCGGAATTTATATTTTTAATTGTTTTTTTTTTTGGTCGTCACTTTTTAAGACACAAAAATCTAGGAATACAAGCGGTGGCAAATATGCTGTCATTTGTATTTTCAAGCAGACATTTCTCCCTGTGTTGATTGCTGACATGGTGTCACTTTTGAGTGGTGACATGGTGTCACTTTTGAGTGGTGACAGGGTTCTCACTTTTGAGGTATTTTTTACGAAAGTTGTTCATTTCCACCCATCCACAGCCCATTTCTTGAATCGGGTCAGATGTTTGGTGTGTCAGTGTGTTATCGTTAGCTACCGATTGTGATCAGTTTGTCAAAGAAAGTTACTTACTGTTAATTTTTTGTTGTGTCTGTGTTTGATGTTAATATTCAGTTGCAGAATAGTTCCACGTACAGAACTGGGTGTACTCAAAATCACAACTAGATAATTTAATTTTTTGCACCAGATCTGCAGGTTCAACTCAATCCAGTCAAAATGCATTCAAAACAAAATTGTTGGATTTCCAGTATTGACAGGCTACCCAGTAATGGGAGTCAAAGATTGTGTTGTTATCAAATAATGCTATCCCTTTTGAATATTTTTTGTGTCTGAAAATCTTATTTTGGTTTCATTTTTTAAATCTCTTTAGTTTAACAACATGATAACTTTTTTAGTTGTAGTAAGATTCCAAATGTTGTCATTCTTGATTCATGTGCTAGGTTTTAGGATTCAGCATTTACACACTGATATCCCTGTAGAAGTGTCTATTGTTTAACTAGTGTGTTCATTGTAAATTTAGGGTGCACTGGAAATGAGAGACAAGACAGCTCGTACGGCAATGGTTCCAATTGAGAGCGTGTTCATGCTAGATATTGAAGCAAGACTAGATGAAGAGACTATGAATCTGGTAAAGGTTATGCCTAGTAATTAATAAGTCAATCAAATTTATCATTTTCAAAATGAAAACATTGTCTGGATTCAAATAAATGTCTCATAGTGTTCTAACCGTGATTTAAGTTGAGTGTGGTGGGAACGACAGGATTTTGTATGTTGAGCGTGTTGGGAATGAGAGGATGGTATTGATTGCAGTGTTTGGTTATGTCCCAAGGGAGAGACTATATTCTTGCTTTATTTTTGTGAATAATTAGATCGTAGGTAATAAATTTAACAACTTTTTGAAGATTTAGACTGCAGTGGAAGAATTTAGCTCTAGTGACTTGACATTTACCAAAGTTTGAGACCACTTTTAAAAATTTCTGCGGTCACAACTAATTTGACCATATATCAAAAATTGAACATGGGGTTACAATGTAATTGTGGTGGTCAAATTTTAAGCATTGGGACTTAAACTTTAAGTATATCAGTGTATAAAACTCAAAAAAAAATTCTGTGAGAATGCTGCATCCCAGATAATATGTGTCCCCAAAAAATATGTGTCGCCACTCATATGCTCTTGGTTCCCCCTACAAATATGTCTCGTCACTCGTATGCTCTTGGTTACCCATACAAATATTACTCGCTATTCGTATTTTCTTGGTTCCCGTAGAAATATGTCTTGCCACTCATATGCTCTTGGTTCCCCATACAAATATGTCTTGCCACTCGTATGCTCTTGGTTCCCCATACAAATATGTCTCGCCACTCGTATGCTCTCGACACAGCCTTGAACATTTTACAATATGAAGTACCTACATTCCTGGCCCGTTCTCATTATGATGAGATCGCTCTAGTTTGGGACTCAGTATGGCACACGTCAAATGAAATTTCACCCTTTAGTTTCCACTTTTTTCATATTTATCAGTTCTGTATCATAGTTACTGTCAGAGTTTGTTTTGAGGAAGTGTAGACATCTACAACAATTTACGAAGCGTTTAAAAAATGAGAAATTATCCTTCAGTTTTGACAATGACTTTTGTCCAAAATTGGTAAAATTTTACTGTATATATTGATAAAAATTATATTAGTCTTTCACATCTGAATTATTGCAGTCTAATCAGGAACATTCTAAGTAGCTCAGGACTGCATCAGTAGAATTATAACCAGTTAGTAGAGGCAGCGTCACTATCGGTATTTGTTTTTAGTTCTGTTCTTCATCTTGTTCATCATGGTGAATGGTGAGAAGCCAATCATTGGCAAGTTAAATCAAGAGCACCAACTTCTTTCTGTTTCAGTTACTGCAACAAAGTCATTCCCGAGTGCCTATATTCGAAGGTGACCGGGCCACCATCGTAGGATTGCTGCTCGTCAAACTGCTTATTAAGCTCGACCCAGATGATGCTGTTCCCATCAGACAGTTGCTGGAAACCAAGGCATTTAGGAAAGTGACTATAGTGAATGATACTCTGCCGTTGTACGACTTATTGAACCAGCTGCAAACAGGAAATGGTAAGAATTCACGGTGATTAATCATTATCATAAAAGAATAATTGCGTTTATGCTTTGACATCTTCACTCTGATAACGTCTGTTTGTTGGTGAAAGACACCGTTCTCTTGGGGGTGGAATGTAAGTGAAATTTATAACGTTGCTGGTTGTGTCTGTACACCAGTATTTAATTAACGCATGGATGGTGCAACAAAATTTCACCAATTTGGACAATACTTGCCATACTGGACATTTTTAATTTTCCTGAGGCTTCAAACAATGTTGGGATTGCTCACAATTTCTCTAATCTGATTTTAGCTGTTATATGTTGTTAAAGGTTAGACGAATTAGTAAAGTTTCACTTCCTTACCAAAGTGTGGTCCAAATTGGTGAGATTTTACTTTGCTATCCAACAGAGGGAGTTGTATGGCAATACCAAGAGAAAACACTAAACATTCAAATACATTCAAATACATTAAGATACAGGAGACTCCAATTCCATCAAAAGGAGTGGTGTTAACTTTTGTTACAGTGTTAAAGCTGTGTTTCCTACCGATTTTAATTTCTGTGCCATCAAGAGATATGGTAACTGAGCCTGTAAAACAGGGCTCAAGACTTCTTTGCTGTGGCAGCACCGAATTGAATCTTCTGTTTGAGCTGTTATGATCCGCAACTGAACTGGAGCTGGTATTGACAGCATATTTATTTTGGATGTAATTTTGAAGGTATCAATACCATATTAACTATTTGCCAAAGTATTTCATCCATAAATGTTCTAGAGACCAGATTATTCCCAGGTATTCAGAATTTCAATGTATCTCCTATAATTATAGTGAGTAATTATTGTTAGGATCACTGAACTGTCCTGCTGGTGCACCTATCATTCATGTCCTGTTTCGTTGCGTTCCGTTACTGTTACGGTTTACTGTTACTCACAGTTATAGACTGTATAGTAAGACACCTTAAATGTTGACTATGCAATATGACATCTCCATTACAGTTTGAAAAGTAGCTGTATCACAGACCCTCTGGACTTAACAGACTGAAACTCTGTTTTTGTCAGGCGTTAAAATGTTCTATCGTCTCATATGTTGTGTGTCTCAACAATAGCTAAGTGATCAACCGAAGTGCCCCCTCGTGATTCCCTCTTAAACCAATGGTTGCTTACAATTACATCTGATCTCCCTTGGTTGTTATGTTATAGCTCACTTGTGTATGGTGAGGGATACAACAGCTACAGATGGCAGTGACCTGGACAACAAGGTGAGACTACTCCAGTGTCATGTAAAATAAGACATGTTGTATACTGACCCCTTGGTTGAAGACGGCTGTTCTTACACTGTGTAGCATTCAAATTTGGTTGAGGAAACATTGAAACTAAGGTGCCCAGAAGATTGAAAAATGAGACTTAGATTACATATAGAAAACAAGAAAAGGAATTTATGTTTTCCCACACTGACTGAGAACTCTGACACTTATCGTGTCGGCATGGAATGGAAATCATCGAGATATTGCTAAAACCAGCCCTCTGGTGGGTAGAAATCAACCATGATTAGAGTGACGAGATGAGCTGAGTTTTTAGTATTTGGAAACTAAAATTTATCATTTTGGGGTGTATCATGCCGTCTTTTGATTTCAATAAAAAATTTTAAAGAATTAAACTGGTCTGGGAAAAATATTGGAAAAAGTGCAAGTTTTTCATTTGCTAAATACAGATTTTGCTTTCACTTGCAAAAAATGCTTTTTAATGTGCAAGTTACTGGTATTTGCTAAATGAGTGGGCAGCCCTGTTATGTTGAGTATAGTGTTTACTTAGCCTAGAGTATGTGGCAAAAATCAAAATATATTGTAAGTCTTGTAACAATTACTCTATCAGTTTTGTTGTGCGTTTGTGTTTTTACAACATACATGATTCATGTGCCATTACCTATTATGTGCCCTTGTATTTAAAAAAAGGCATATTGTTGTCATCTCTGTCCTGGCATCCGGCATGCAGTGCTGTATCTCTTTAACCCCTGGTAGTTTTGTATTAAAGAGAGGTTGACAACTCTTCCCAATTTCAAGCAGGTTTGGCATGCTTTGTGTTTCTAGCAAATGGCCATTTTTGTGGTACTAAAACACCTCTAGAAGCAAACCATTTGTGCCACAGTCGTGCGCACATTTCAATGCTTGTGCGTGTCTCTTGTAGTAGAATGGGCTGTATTGAACGCCGACATTTTTTTAAATACATTGAGGTGATGAGTGATTTCACATTTAAAATGATATTATGGACCGAGTGGAGTTCAGTGATTTCATGAGACTATATTTACCACTGTAACTTTGATATATTGTATTTTGAAATTGACCTATTAAATTGTTCCCGCATGAACAACTATAACAAAAGGAATGAAAATTCATGTGGTATGAACAGGGAACTCAATTTGTTTGAGTGAAGTGGTTCGTTCCTGTTTCTGCCAGACTGTAATGTTATCATCATGTCTTTTACAGTTTGTTGGTATCATAACATTAGAGGATGTCATAGAGGAACTTATACAAGAGGAAATCATAGATGAGACTGATATTTTTGTCGACGTTCATCGCCGTGTTCAAGTTGCCAGAGCGAGGTTGGCTAGAAATCCTAGTCTTACAGTGCAATATAATGTAAGTGCCAACATGCTGGACGGAAATTTATAAAGCAATTTTCAAGCCAGAAAACCGCAAACCAAGCCTTCTTTCCTAGTTTGGCTATAACAGGTGTTTTTGTTCCTTGTTTTGAAATATTTTAAATTCATTTTAAATATGAGTGTTGTCAGTTCAGTATGCGTTTTATCAGGTAGTGAAATATATTTTCGCTACATTATCAATGTCTTGTTCCAGGATGTGCTCAAAAGGTGTCATTCCTACAATCCGGATGACCCACAACAAACGTCTCCGAAACGTCGGGCAAGAGAGCAGGCATTGCCCGCTACCCGCACCAGGGCAGCGACCTCTAGTGGCGTACTTGTTGATGTTGATGTTCACGATGACACTCCTCTTCTCAGTTGAAGGTTATTTTGCATGTATGTATGTATGTATCTATGTTTGTTTGTATGTATGTATCTATGTATTATATACATGTATGTATGTATTTATGAATGAATGCATTGTGGGTTATTCTGGCCTGAGCTTTATGCTGTGAAGTCCTGTTCAATGACTTTTTTACTGGTTCAAGACCCATTATTGAGTTTGCTATTGGTTCTCAGTAGCAGCACAGCTGCACGAGTGTGATTCAGCAGCCATTAATTTAGGGCAAAATAGGGCTAATTGCTTGTGAAATTCTTCAATGTGCTTGTATTTAAACAACAGCTGCTTTCTATTCAATTTTGTACAGCGTTTAGCTATTTAAAAATAAAATAGATTTTCAGCAGTTCTGGGAACTACTTTTTTCTTTAAAGCAACTTACTATAAGTCCATGTTCCATCCAGAAAGTGAACTTTTCCACTTACACCACTAACCACTGTAAATTCAATTAGTCTCAGCACCTTCTTTCATAGCCTGATGTGAAGTGATATCTGGGTTTACGAAGAACTGACAGTTTTTGTACTCCTGAAACCATGCTCGGTGCACAAAACAATGGGCCGTGACAAGCCAACTTGTAGAGTCTGGTCTTAAGCAATTATGAACTGCCAGTTCTTTTGAAGCCTTCAACTCACCTCCAATTTGACTAAGGAGCAATTTTCAGACCCAATTTCATAACTGTTTGCAACTCTAAATCAGAAGTTGACTTTGGCAATGAGAGGTTTATAGCCACTTGAAAGTGACTTAAGGAATCAACTGAGAAACATTCCAAATGTCTGGGATTTGTGGCCCAGAGTTGTTGACTTTTTTCTGTGCTGTTATTCACGAATTGATGCGAATAAGGTGGTTGAGGCTGTGAAGTGTTGTAAAAGCTATTTACTGTGCAATTTATATAACTGTAGACATGTTATGATTGCCTATTCATATTTACTCCCATATTTAACATTTTACATCACATTAATGTAGCTATTGTATGAGACTATTATGGTAACCATTTAAAGGATGGAAATAAATATAATTAGAAAAAAATTGTTTTTGTTGATTTTTTGGACATCTGTAACCTAGTGTGGAGTGAGGTTTTACTATTAGTTATCAGCAAAACAAAAGACTGTAAGCCATACCTCCTTTGCATTACCTTTGCAGGGATTCCTTCTTCAGTATGTTCTTACTGGGAGTTGGGTTTATAACATTAGCGATTGTAGTAATTTCGGGCTTTTGTAGCACTTTTTAGAAAACGCAAGTTTGTAATTTTTTAAAGAAATGACAAAGTGCAGTCAAGTGACTGCTGTAGCCTTTTCAATGAGATAATCACCTTGAATTTCAGTGTTGTTAAAAGTGCACCCTGGAAGGAAAAGTTTGGATAAGCTTGAGGCATACCTTTAAAAAATACATTGCAGGATGCTCGTGAGGGCCCAATGATCACACAGAACCACTTTTTATGCTATATTGGTATGTAGTTAAAACTGAGCCGAGGAGCTAGAGACCTGACTCAAGGGTCTACCAGTGTGCTACAGTGGTATTCGAACCCAAGACCTTGAGTAAAGCGAGCGGACACATGCGTATCCCACTTGGCCACACTGCCTCCTCTAGGCATACTATTGGCGAAGTATTGTATTGTGTGAAGACGTCCATCTCGGTGTAGAATATCTAAAGCGCTAGTGTTGTTTTACGGTACCCGTGGAGGAGGCGTTTATATCGTCTGGTAGTCATACGTATGCTGACTGAAAACACCAAGAATTGTGAAGATCATTCAAGAAGTCCTTTTGAGTTTTCTTGGTTCGTATTATGTACTCGGCATAAGTTCTTAAATGTTTCCTAATGGTTCCGAAGCCTACTATCGTACCAACTCTTAAAATCACCAGTCAATTGTTGAAAACAGTCGCGTGATTCAAATCGATTTCCACTAATAGGGGGAAACTTTATCGTACGCCTGTATCTGACAGGCCCGTAGCCGAGCCAGCATTGCGCGGGGGTGGTTCGAATTTCTAGAAAGGTGGACCTTTTGCAAACGTCGACACTCGAGTTTTCTGTAAGGCGCTTGAAGCTTAATTATGGGGAAGGGAAATCTGTATCCATGGCAACTATGGCTCTCAGCTCTATGTTGCTGAATACGGAGTTTGTAATACCAGAAATGAGGATGTCGTGGCGGTTGCTCACAAAAACGGACTCAAGTCATGATTCGGACGTAATGTGATCCATGAATATAGGCCTAGCGTTCTTCCAAACTTTCAAATCGGGCTTTTTTAATGAGTGATTACACTTTATTACATACTCGGACGGTAATATTTAGTCGGAGAATGACTTAACGTAATTTTTCATCTGATTGTATTTTTGTTAAAAGTTGCTTTCATCGCTGGAAATAGGAACAGCCCACCATTCCGAAGAATCACTATTCCGAAGGTTCACTTCTTCGAAGGTTCACCACTCCGAAGGTTCACTACTCCGAAAACCTGTAAAATTTCTGACTCAGGTGTAACTGTTATACTTTTACATGCAAAAATAAGCTACACTTAGGTTATTAGATGCAACTACAGTTGTATACGTCTTCACGAAGTCTCATTCAGTCTTCTTAAATTTAAAACCGCCGTTGGTCGCATCATTTCGGACCTGTACCCCAGATGTTCTCCCTAATTGAGAATGTGTCTTTCGTTAAATTCATGAATACCGATTGCCAGTGGATTAGAACTGAGCTCTTTTGTAAACAATGTAAATCATTTTTGGGACTATTCAACTCTTGCACACCCTTTAAATGATTACTAAATAGACACAAATACGACACTTTATTCATGTCAGTTCTGAATCATTAGTAGAAAATCAGAGTAATGAACTGTCGGAGTTCTGGTTTCGGAATTGTGGACATTTGAAGTAGTGAACTTCCGAAGGTAGCGAACCTTCGGAGTAGTGAACCTTCCTTGTAGCCTTGGAAATCTTTAACATCAAGATTGTTGCTCATATGAAATCCGCGAGGCTGTGCACCATTGACATTGGTCGACAAGAGGAGACTTTCTTCATTGATCAACGTTTTAATTAGGTTTAGACTTACCTAATAATGTGAACATTCGGGGATTTCTCGGTGCAGAAAACGCGGAAGCTAAATGTCTGATTTTTGAGAAACGACAGAGTAGTCGGCGTGTACTGAATTTAAAAGAACGGAAACGCACACACGTGTACACGCATGCATGTCAATCCACCAAACCACAATCAAAGTGGACACTGGATGAACAACATATTTGACGATCACTTTCAATTCGAAATTTGAAAATGCCTGCACTTCATCCTAACTATGCTAGAAAGTACACCAAAGTAGCAAATAACAAACCCATTTTCCGTTGTTTTGTTTTATGGTCGATCTTAAGGCATTCACACCGCACTACTTTTGGCTTGGGCAGCTCTCTCAATGCTATATGGTTTGGGATAGGTATAGACATTTATTTCTAGACTTCCAGTGTTACCCCATATGGTGACGCAGAGACCACGCGCTTTCAATGCCGATGAATCTTCTAATCGTCATCTACATGTACGCAGTCAGCACTTGGGCCGGATACGACCCGATGATTATGTGAAGCGTTTTACATCAGAAGTAAATTCAAAATTAATATTAACTTGCTTATGATTGTGGTTGGTAAAACTAGTAGGTACAACAATTTTGTTGCCCATATAAATCATATCTTATCCTATCGGATAGGCTAGGGCTGAACCTTTTTATCGGATGGGGGGTTCGATCGAACCCCCCGAACCCCCCACCCCTGGCTACGGGCCTGTATCATAAGCTGGGTCATNGACGACTGTGAATTACAAAGAATTTGTAAATTTTTCAATTCTCGACCAATCTGAAAATTTACAAATTCTTTGTAATTCACAGTCGTCACTATAGTGGAAACAAGACATTGACCCATTTAATCTATTTTTCACCCACAGAGAAATTCACGTCCAAACACATTTCCGGATTGTGATTTTTTTTTTGTTTTGAGTGCCAACTTTCAATAACTGCTCATTGTGGGTTTTATGCGAAAAAAATAATCGGGGGATCACCACGGAAACAAGTAGCTCGCTTTTTGGTGCAATTACTTGTGTATTTCATTTTTCTCACGTATTAGCAGTTTCTACATGTCATTTAATTGTTTTTATGTCTCTATTTTAGTGTCATCATTTGTGTTTTGTCTGTGTACTCAGAAATAAAGTCAATCAAGTCGTTTTTTTCTTTTTACCCACGTAGCGCTCATAACGTATGGCTTTATCGCTAGTGTATCGCTAAAATAGGAACATTCGAAAAAAATGCCTGAATGTAGCGCTTTTGTACTTTCAAAAAACTTGAATATAAAACTGCATTTAGCCCTATTCAGCGAAAATCTAATTAGACCTTTTACTCTCATAAAATCGGTCTCATGATATTCCTGACCGCCATAGGAATTCTATTTCCTTTACGAACAAGAAACTTCGAAACCTTATCTTACTCAAGAAAACGCTTCAAAATTTATTGTGGTAGGCCAACCCTAAAATTCCGAATTCGAAAATGGCGGTTGTACGCTTTACCGTGACTTGATTTGGTAATGGAATTACACCCCAATGCTGTAAGGAATATTATGAGACCGATTTTATGAGAAAAGGGCAACATTTAATTTTCGTTCTAGCTAACTAAATATAGTCATAAACATGCGCGACGCCGCGCACCCAGCCTTCAATATGGGGGGCTCGAATTCCTAACGTTGTGGACCTTTTGGTAACAAAATAGCCGGCGGACTAAAAAATAAGGGGGCGCACCACTGTGAATTGCGCGTTTGTGCTTGTTTAGTGGACTTTTGTCTCATTTTCTCGGACTTTTTGTCTCTTACAGACGGACCTTTTTGCCCACTTCGCCAAATGGGGGCTCATTCGAGCCCCCCGAGCCCTCCCTCCCCCTGGGTGCGCGCATGGTAAAAGGCATCTTTAATTTGGGAAACCGGTAATGGTCGGATATAACATGCCCGCATTTTGGGAACCAGTTTTCCTCAATAAATAACGGGTAATAACTGGTTCTCAAAATATGGGCACGTTACATACGCACACCCAGCCTAAAATAAAGGGGGACTCGAATTTTCCCGTATGCGGACCTCCCCCTGGGTGCGCCCATGCGGGCTACTATTGCCATGAAACCTCTAGATTTGACAACATAGGTTGTTTGGTTAGAATGATGCTGCATTTTGCCCTGTTTAGCTGGCTAAACACGGAAGTCGACTTTTACTTTCAGAGTGTTCTCATAATATTCCGTACGGTGAGAGGATTCTATTTCGCCGGCATTACCAAGATCATTGAAACCATTGGTGACTCGAGAAAACGCTTCAGAGTTTATTGGGGTTGACCAAGACTAAAGCTGTGATAGCATTGCCTCTGCTGTGACTAATTGCCGGCTAATTTGGTAGCAATTCGGGATCGGAGGAACGTAGTAAAGATTTTAAACCCCAAATCGCTTCGGTTAGGAATTCAATATTGACAACAAAACGGCGGCGAAATGCGTAGTAAAGTTCAGCACCGTACTTTTCATTAATGTCGGACTTTTACATGTAATAGCTGAACAGCAACTGAAAGTACGAGCTTAATTTGCTTGCAACACAAATTTTCGTCTCCAAACGTTTCCAGCAACGTAAATTCGTGCCTGGCAATTTAGCATGCGTTGGACACAATAACAAATGCTTTTGATCGCCGACCATTTATTGGAATTCTCGGAATTTTCAAAACCAAATGCTTAATAATCGACTTAGCTGTTTTAAATGTTTCTCAATGTTAAATTTTCAAATTTCAAAGAATTTTGAATGACTCCAATAACGATTTTAAATTCATTAGTCAATGTCGCACGACTAATAAAACAACCAACACATAGAACAAATTCATGGGCGGCGCACCCTAGGGTTCTTTAGGGTTATGGTAAGCCAGTTATTTCAGTGCTGCGCCGCCCATGCAAGTAGCACAATTTTACATTGGCGATACAATATTGTATATCCTTCCCGTCCACCGACCGACGGTGAGTTATATAGAGGCTAGTCACGACTCCAGCGCATCAGACGATGTCTGACCTCTTTCAAAAACACGCGACACGTGCACAACTCCTTTGTCCAGTGCTCTAGCCTCTAGGCGAGTCACGTGGTCATCATGCTAGCCGCTGGGCGTTACATAAGTTGTAGTAACTTCCCTGCTTAGCCAAGAGCTCTTGGTGGGTACCCTGCTCAGCGATCACACCGTTCTCCACCACAGCGATAGAGTCGGCGTTCTGTATCGTGGACAGTCGGTGCGCGATGATCAGACACGTGCGACCTGCCCGCGCCTTATCTAAGGCGACTTGAACAATCTGCAAGAGAAATGAGGTGTAGGATTTATGTAGTTTTGCAATTTTTAACATTCACAGAAGGTTAAAACGACCTTAGTGTCGTCACGGCCA